>VWZY01003050.1:391-32099 GCA_013399075.1 Chloroceryle aenea
TTTCAAAACCACCACTAAAAACACGTACATAACATTCTTACTCTTGTACTCTACCTTTAAAGAGCCAGTCATGCCCTTCACAGATCTCTGGTGGTGAAAGGGCCAGAAACCAACCAGCTCATCAGTGCAGGTTTCTAGTCTCCTATGTTTGTGTATATTCAATAAACACAGCTATCTGGATCTGACCAAACCCTTGTGGGTTTTCCACATAGATTTTGTTACTTAAAGAGCAGAAGACTTGAAATATGTGCCTAATTACAATGTTTTAACCTTTTGGCATGCGTGAGACTTGAAATGCTTTGCTGAACAGACAGGGTTCCACACCCCCAGTCAGGGAAAGCATGAAGTTCAATGGGAAGCAAAGACACCTCATGTGAGCTCTGCTTCAAGATGGACAAAAGCCATGGCCCATTGGTGGGGCAATCTAACGAGCAGAGATGCTTGAGTTTGTTTCTGACTGGAAAGCTCAACATATGGGTTCATCTTCCCCTTTTTGTTAGCTGCTACATTACTGTGCAAAGACTGATCTTTTCTGCTCTGTCACACTTGGCATAGCATTGTTGTTTTCTGGTGGTGCAACAGTCATCTCAACTCCCAGACTTGCACAGCAAATGCTTGCAGAATTCAGATTCAAAATTTATACCCTCTAAGCTTGCCAGCCAACAAATTGTGTGAAGGGAAGCTTAAAACACAAGTTGGCTAGAACGGTCTGTTTAAAATCCAAAATGAGTACTCCTAGAAAATGTTTTTGTAGTATACGCCCAGATTTTATGACAACAACAACAATACTAACACCACCTAACTTTCATCAGTAGATCTCAAAGGCACTTTACAAAGAGATGAAGTATCCTTAGAGCAGCTACTTCAACAGGCACTTTTTCAGCTGCTGACAATATTTAAATTACTGAAACAGATTCAGTGGTATTAACTAATCACCTGCCAAGCCTTTGACATCAAGTTGCTACCTGGAACAAAGTATAGTGCTTCATTTTGGAACAACTGACACCTATGGTAAGGGCAGCTGTAAGCACAAACAGTAAGCCTAACAGCACAAAGGTTCGTTTGCATGGCCTAATTTCATTTTTGCTGGTTGTGTACAGCAGATGTTATTCTGCTGAGATCCACTGAGGTCCAGGGAATGCAAGTGACTCGAGTTAAAACAAAATCTTCCTTTTCAAGAGGCTGTGCAAAGCATCTCAGAACAGGTCAGCACAGTAATCGCAAGGATAAATCAACATGAAGGGAACACCTCAGACCTGGCAGGACAAGCAGGACTTCAGTGGATCCACCCAACAGAGAGAACAGAGACTTAGGCCTACTCATGAGAGAAGTTCTTTTTCTTCGTCCAAACTGCTGTTAAATTTTATTATGGTGCAGTATCAGGCTCGACTAGGTGGTAGATAGTGCATTAGATATGCACAGTGGGTGGTAGATGTGTATTAAGATATCATGTGAAGCAATAACATTTCCTAAACTTTCTCTTTCTTCTCCCCAGAACACAGTGCAAAAAGCATGAAAATGGCCCACACGTCAGCAGTGGGTAGATTTCAAGAGCCTGTGTTACACTGGGAAGTATTTTGGCTGTTGGAAAAGGCCAGCCTCGCTGGCTATGATGATTCTGTGAAGTTACACAATGCTCATAGACTTATTTTTCATTAAATAAACCCCTCAGAGACAGGTGTTCTTTTCAAAGAACTAGTTGCACTTCAAAACAGAAAACTGAATATCCTGCCCTCATACCGAGGCACAAAGTTTGAAAAGGCAACCAATGGGTGTTTTAAAAGCTGAGACACTAAGAAAACACACCAAGCTGCTTTAAATAGACAAAACACCATTTGCAGCTTCCAGTGTTTTCAGTACACTGTATAGCTGCTTTATCGTGGTCTGGTAAGTGAGAGAAGAGGGATTCTTGCATGTTCTGAGAACAAGGGGAATACTCTAGGTCTCCAAAAAACAGAGCTGGCCTTGTAGGAGAATGGGTTAGTCCAACATTAATCCCATCTGTTGGCAGCAGGTAACAGCAGCAAGTATTGAACCTGGATAAAGGAAAAATGGTATTCACTAGAAGTAAAAGATCCTACGTAGTGGAGCCTCTGGGTTGCCTGTCTGTCACAGAATACACCTGCAGTCAAAGTGTTATGTGAAGTTAGTTGATTCACTTTGATATTACTATAGCTACCCAAAAATGAGAATATAGGTTTCTCTTGGCAAGTGACAAAGGAAACAGACTTTGCAATGTAGTTCAATTCTCTCCCTATCTCTGTATCTTAAGTCTCTCCTTTAGGTTGTTCCACAGAAGGGGCAAAAGACCAAATTTTCCCCTCCATGCAGCTCATGTTTTGCCAAAGCTCGCAAGACAGGAGCCGGACCATTTTCACATGAGCCCATCACAATGGAATCGGGTGATACTTTATTTTCTCTCATACCTCAGCCCTAGGTGGGGCCTTCTTGTAGGTGCCAGGACAAGTCAAGCAACGATTGTCAGGTAACCTCAGACTGCAATTAAAATGAGCACTGAAGTAAAGAATACCTGAACAAGAAGTTGGAAGAGTTAGACAGAGAACAGTTACTAGCAAACTAGATTTTAATAAGGGAATCAAAATCTCACCATGATAAGCAAGGAAGGAGAGAGAGATTCTAGAAAACAACTTGGAGATTAACCTTGTGACAGAATATTGGGGGAGAATTAATTTTTTGAAGTTAGAGTTGAGTAAAAGGGCTTTGCCTTGCAATATACATTAGTCAGACACATACATGATAGGAATCAAAAAGAAAAAAACCCCAGCATTAATCCAAGTGAACCAGAAGAAGGGGCTAAAGAAAGGGTTTAGGTTTAAGCTCCATAGTCCCTGTGTCTCAGAGGTCTCTTACAGTCTCCAAAGCACACAGAATTCACTGCTTTGCTCAGGAAAAATCTGCCTTTTCAACTTAGTAGAAGCCAAGTAACTGAATTAGATCTCCATAAAACAGAGCTGACTGCAGTCATTAGCTCCTACATGCAGATGCAAGCCTAGGCACATACGAGTGAAACCACAAAGGCAGCTGTACCATTGTACAAGGCTCCCAGAAGTCACTTCCATTGGTGGAGCACCAGAATAACTCCTACATCTGCAGCTCCCATTCTTGGTTACATCCCCCTCAACCCTGGGCTTTCCATCCACAGCACAAGAATAGTAACAACACCTCCTCCATTGCAGCCTCAGTCAACTAACACCCCCAGTCAAGAAAAACACACTACCAACCTTTCTGATCCTCCAGAGACTGCAGCAAGGCTTTCAAACACCTGAGAGCCACAACACACAACCCACCAGAGAGCAGAAGGGAAGGAGCTGCTTCCAGCANTCTGATGCACAGAAGCAGAATGACTTGCCCTTGGGTCAAGCCGATAGCAGAGACAGAGGAACACTGATTTCCTATTGCTAATCCAACTTTGCAGCTAAAAACACCACCAATTTCTTCTACCTTAAAAAGTTGTACATAATTACAACATCGACTTCAGTGGTTCCATTTTTTTCCACCAAATTAAAGATGGACCATTTGATGCTAGTACATGATACTCACTTTGCATCCGCTGATGTGGTGACCACGTCTGCCTGGGGAACTGATTTCACAACAGTTACACACTCAGCCCATACTCATGCAAGCTGGCTGCAGTGGAAATCATTGCTTTGCTGGATTAATCCATTTTGCTAAGGGGCAGTCCTTCAAACTTTGATTCGTTTGTGTTTCCACATGGTATCTGAAAGAAGAAATAGCTGAACCCTCAGCGAAGCTCTCCTCCTCAGCGCGTATTGCGGGTGCTGTACGTGCCTTACCTGCGGAGCTGCTTCTGCTGTGCTGGCTTCACCGCTGCAGCTCCCAGATACCAAACAAGCACAGTGGTACAAGCTGGTGTTGATTGAAGCAGAAATTTTGTCCTCAGATCTGGTCCTACATTAACTCCCTTTTGGGATCGCTTTAATGCTGGTATCAATGTTTCCGTGTCATCTTTCTCCAAAAAATAGCTCAGGGTGACCTCCAAGAGCAGAAACATCTCAGAAAATATGAGGAGGAAAAGAAGGAAACTCTCTGTAAAAGAAAAATCCTCAGAGATTTCACTTTGATCTTACTCTATTGTTTTGGTTTTGCTTCTTTTCTCAAAGTTCAAGTATTTTCTCGCCTGTAGCAATGGTAGCAAATGGAACATGCTAACACACCCTCCTGCTTGTTGCTGATTACTATATTAAGATAGGCGTCAGATCAAAAAGCAGATGGAACAACAGAGGTCTAGTTTACAAACTTTATTTAAGCAGACAAGGTCTTAACATTTGCTTAGAGATACCTCGGAGACTTTTATCACTCCTGTTAATTATTACAACACATAGACTAATTTTGCAGCTGCTGCTGGAAGGAGTGGGTAGGGCCAGCCCTGAAGAGCTTCGAGGACTGTGCCCATGTATGAGCTACCCCAGCTGACTTGGTTTCTCTCTGCGGTGAAGACACCCGGTTTGGAGCACAGAGCCAGGCTGGGTCTGCTTTTGCATGCAAGTGCAACCCGAAGAGAAGCGGTTTGGACTGAAAATCTTTCTTGCCCCCCACCCCAAATGCTAATTTGCTGGCATAAGCTTTAAATTGGAGCTGTGCAAAATCCAAAGAGAATTGCTGTGAGGCAAGTGACATAGGGGGTGTAGGAGTAAATAGTGCTGCTGGACATATTCAAACACAGCCCACTGTATTTCCCCTCTCCCCCCTCCTCCCTCCAGGAGACAGTTGGAGAGTTTACGCTCCCTGATGACAAATCACATTCCAAAAAAGTTAATGACTACAAGCATTAAACGAATTATTAAAAATCATTCTAAGCGAGCCATAACTTCTTTCAACAAAGCCAAGCCCAAGACCCTCTCCACGCCTCCAGCGAGATGGCTCACCCAGCACTGCCTCTTGCCAACACTCCCCACCTTCACAGCCCTGCTCCACACCTTTGGGACCACAGAGGGTTTCTGGGCAAGGAGACCTTCAGCAGCCAGAGCCACTAGAGGGCATTCAAAACACAAGATTTCCAAATCGTTGGGTGCCCATGGCACCCAATAAAATCAATTACCTGGTGTTATGTGGACGTGGTAAGTTAGAGAACACCTACACTTTTCCATTCATGTTTGTTCAAGACCTAATGCAGGTAATGTATGTCCTGACGCTACCACAAATGCTGTTCCTGTGTAATTACAGCCGGAATTACACCATGGGAGCTGAAATCCTATAGTAACAGGTTGCTTTGGAGTATAACAATTCAGATTTGCATCTCTTGTTTGTTTTGCTTTTTACTTGGGGTTCTAGTAGACATCAAAGTTAATGGACCTCGCCACGGTTCACATTACTCCTCCACATATGTGTGCAAACATGTACATCCAATTCTTGCAACTCGAACACAGTCACTCACAGGTCTCCTTCTTTGGTTGACAAGGTATTATTGAGCAGTCACCTTTCCTTCTGCTACCTTTACCCCATTATCTCCCACCTTTACCCTATTATCTATCCCCACTCCAGGGTCCAGTGAGAGACAAACCCAGGCAGAGTCTGGGAATCACCACCATGACTTGCTCAAGGGGCTCCAGGACAGAGGAGCACCAGAGCCCTGAGCTGGGAGAGGGCTGGTAGTAGAAGCTTCACCCACAGACCTCTGCCAGCAAAGGCTCTCCCCTGACATTCACTTCATTAACCTCTGTGCATGACCTCGGTGGCAGGCTTCTGTCTGTCACATAATTGAATTTGTCTCCTGTCTGAGGATACCACCCAAGCCTGCTTCCTACCCCACGACAGCCACTCTACCCCTACATTTTCCCTCCCCCCTTGTTCTGAGTTTGCCTGAGTAAATGCAGGCTTTCTTTTGAAAAGTAGCCCCTCTAAGAGAGGGAAAGAGGGTCTGAGGTCTGTGTGTGGAAGGTACAAGTTGTACCTGAATAAAGTAGGGACCAGAAAATGCAGGGCAATAGGATGCTGTAACAGGGCCAAAGGGCAGTGGCTCTCTGCGACCAGGCTTGTTAAAGGAATCCCCAGCTGGTCCACACCAGAATAGAAGTGAAATCCCATGTCCTTATATGCAGCTCTTACATTTTAAGCCTAGTTGTGGCCCATGAGGATTGATTTTTCCCGATGTTCATCTTTCTTCATTTTTAAAGAAAAATTTAAGCAAGGAGGAGAGATGGAAAACAAGAAAATCCAGAGCTGACAGGTAGCCAAGAGTCTGTCTCTGAGAAAACATGGGCTCCTTTTCTTATGTAGCTGCTCTGTTTGGGAAGTCTGCAAGAGCTGATGGCTTTGCCTGAGGAATCCACAAACCCTGTGAGTAAACTCACAGGCTCTGCCACCCAGACCTGAGCAGTTTTCTGTGCAGCATCTGATGAGCTGTGCCACCTCTAGCAACTGAACTTCCTAAAATTCATACACATTACTCCCAGTTAGCATGTATTTCAGTCCCCACTGGCAGGTTTAATGGGTCCATTTTACAGGGTGAGTCCACTGTTGTCTGATGAAACATGCTTGTCTACACCATTTTTACTTAAAAAAGCCCCAACAAACCAGCAGCAAAGCCAAACCAGTATTAGAAAAGTGATTTTGTGAGAACTTCTCCCATCTTGCATTTCATGCTCTAGCATCCAAACCAGGAAGCTGCAAGATGGTTGCTCTGCTGCTCTCTCTGTGTTGCAAAGGGCTTACTACAGGACAAATGAAGACCTCAGCCAAAGAATTCAGGTTAAAACAATCTCAATACTTCTAGCAAATGTGTTTTAATTACAGAGGTTAAGTCTACTTGGAGCAGAGTTGGCAAGAACCCAAAATGCCTGAAGTACTGAGACACACACCTCTGGGTGTTGCAGTTTGGCAGCATATGAAGTGTGTAAGGGAAATCTGGGCATGTGTCAGGCCTCATCTGCAATCTGAGTTTGGAATATATATATATATATCCTGGCACCCTCAGGTTCTACATGTATTCCAAAAGGTATGGTTACAAGATCTTCTGTGATCTATGGAAGGATTTCCCTCCTCACCCTGCCCCTGCTTACACCTCCGTTTCTTTTATTTCATTCACCTTTTCCAAAGACTTTTCTTGGAGACCAAACAATGGTCTCTGACCTTATCAAGACAAGAGGCTTATGACCCATCCTCCAAATTCAGCTGGACATCCCATATGCTCCTGGTTAGAGGTGTAAGTCTCTGTAGCAGAAAGTCTATAGGACTTAGAGGAACACTTCATACACAAGCATTTTCCTGCTCTGGCAGGGGGGTTGGACACGATGATCTCCAGAGGTACTTTCCAACCCCTACCATTTCATGATTCTATGTTAACTGCTGTTTCCACATAAGTCTGACATACTAACCTTAGCTGACTCTGAGCAGCAACCCTTTTCATGGTATCCTGTGTGCCAGTTGAGAAATATGTGGTGCTCAACCCACTACAGACAGACAACACCTTATTTTTACTCTTAGGTCAGGAGCCTCAGTGGAATCTGCACTGAGATCCCGCAGCCCATGCTGCATTTGCTCAAAGAAGAGCTGCAAATGGATGGTTGCTGTGCCTCATGCCTTTGCCTCATACTCACAGCAAGAAAAAATCCTGCTGGAGTCTTTTAACCTCGAAACAGTAAAGACCTGTGACAGATTTTTAAGTCAAAACCCGAAGGGATAAACACAACCATTTTTCTGGACAAGTGCAGTCTGTATTCATATTCATAGATCTTAAAGCTTTAACAGTCTAATCACACTCGTATTGTGGTGGAACTGCAGCCACTCATTTCTGCATTCGTTGCTTTGTTTGCCTGAGATGAATTATTTTTCCTGGACAGTTCTCCTTACAGCTGATGAATTTTCTAGATATTGAGTGTGACTGCTCAAATGCTTAGTGGAAGTTGTTAGGATTATCTGGCCAGACCTCAGTCAAAAGTTTTCCAGGAACAGCAATGTGTTTGTTTTCCTTTGTCCTTCAGGATTGTAGCTGCACTTGCATTATAAGTTTTCCACTTATTTTGCATATTTAAACTTAATATTTGGGAGGGAAAACTAAGGGAAGAAATTTCATTCCCCTGCTTGCTCTTACTTGTGCCTCAGCATTTCAAATTGTGAGCTCTAATGTCCAAGAGGCAACTCACCAAGTTCTTCAGCATTATTCTGACAAGTAACAATTCCTTTCCTGTTTCTTCAGTCTAAGCCTCCCTGTCAGCATTAGCTGGGAGGAGGCAGTGAAAAAAGAGGAGGAAAGGAGAGAAGCTACAGGGAATTGTCACCATGAAGCAGGCAGTACCTGGTGGCATGGGCAATAAAACTATTTGACAACCCTCCCATGAATTTACAGGTTGCCTACTCTATAGGCCTGCAGTGGCCCCTAAAACATTCTCCTTGCTGGAGTTCAGGATTTTATGATGGGATATTTCAAGTGGTATTGCCTTGGCGGAAGGTCTGTGGCTGAGGAGTAACTTTTCCCTGTGCACCAGGAGCAGGATGCTCCTTCAGCTACTCCCAGTGTGAAGCACAGGACAGAGTTCTAGAGGCTGGGGTTTCTGCCCTCTCATACTCTTCCTTTCATGACACAAGCCTGCTCAATTCTGTGTTTTCTCCAGTCCATTACACCACCCCTTGAGATATTAATCTGCTGTGCCTCACATCCCCGTCTATAAATGCCAACAACAGGTCCTTTTTCCTCTCCTTTATTTGCCTTGTGGTCACACTGTGAACTCCTTAGAGGATGAGCTGTGACCACAGGGAAGGAGTCCACTGGTCTAAACCATACCCAACAGTAACATGGCACCAGGAAGAAGTGTGGTTAATCCAATAAGTAAAGCCTGAACAATTAATTCTGAGAAGATTTTTCTGGGGTCATTTCCACTGCCTGATGCAAATGGACACTGATGGAATCTGCATTCCTTTCAGGGCAGCCTGAACAGATCATCCTAATTTTTTTTTTCTTTCCCCAAGCATTTGGAAACGTAATTGCAAGGGTCAAGGATTGCTCAGGGTGATACGGTTGGAGCTCTTCGAAGTTTCTGACTTGATTCAACACAGGAAGATTTGTGAGAAATTCGGTGTGTATGTCCAGTCACATCAGGAACAGCAGGGCTACACAGCAAGATGTCTGCTCCAGGCTTCCCAGAATGTTCCCAGTAAAAATTAACAACTGATGGGGTTCTCCTATTTTATTTTTGATTGTGAAGATGAATTTAAAGATAATTGCTTTGCTCTTGTGTAGGGTCTTTAGCTTTTACTATTAAGAGGGAACCGTATAAGGATTAGAATGAAGTAATGTCCTTTAATCAGTCACCATAATTGAGATAAGTGAACTTTAGGCAAAGAACACCTTACCACTGACACCTCTGCCCAGCCCTGTTTCCTTTAGTCTGCCCTCCTAATTTCCCCCCTCTCTCACTTGGAATGGCAAACCAAGCATGTTGTCAACTGTAGCAGCAAAAAGGAGACATTTTATTACATCTTCCAAAAAAACCCCAACCCAAACCAAAACCAAACCCAGAAATGACTGGATAACCAGGACAAATGAATTTCAACTGCTTTCAGAACAAAAGAAACCACTGTTTTTTGCACTGGCCATTTTACTTCACTTTCTCTTTTAATTTCTGTACCATTTAATCCTTCAGAGAGCATTATTGAAACCTGGATTAGTCTGCTTATTCCAATAACAGCTTCAGCAGCTTGTCTGAGATAAAACATGTAATCTCAGGGACAAAAATTCTCTGGTCACTGTCACTGAAGATAATGTTCTTGCTGGGAGAGTCTAAGAATACCAGCAAGATTTGCAGGAGGAGGTAATATTTTTTATCAGACTAGCTGATATAGCTGGAAAAGCAAACAAGCGTCTGGGTACAGAAGTCCTTCTTCAAGTCAGAAATAGAACAAGCTGAAAAACTAGATACAATTTGGGAACAATTGCTCTAATTTTAACCTTATTATGCTGTTCGCTTTGACTATAAGGAAGAAAAGATAAGTCCCAGCTGGTACCTACAAAGCAGAGGTGAAGGTGCATGAGCTGGTCTCAGACAACACTGATCCTGAAGATGGTAACTCAGAAATTGGACCAGCTTTGAGCAAGGAATAGAGCAGATGACCTTCAGAGGTCACTTCCAACCTTAAGTTATTCTTGGTGAGTTGTGATTTTATGCCACCCCTTCCCATAAATCTGGCTTTCTTTTAATGACAAAGCTCAGTTGCCACAATAAGAACAGCACACAGAGACCAGGGCCAGCTTCTTTCTCCCCTTGTAACACAGGCCCAGGGGGTTAAATGGGCCGTTTTCCAAGTTTTCATTCAGACGTGGGCTGCTACAGATGGATTCCTGTCACGGGAAAGACTGGACCCAAAAATGGAAGGAGACAAAACTAAAACCCAGTGGCAGGACGTGCATGTGTGTAGGGCAGCCAGGAGCAGGGGTCAGGGACTGCAGCAGGGGGATGTGGGGGGGTGTTTTACACGTATTCACAAGAATGGTCATGCACACATCCACTGAGCCATTTGACATTGAGGTCAATCATGTCTCTCAGCTATTTGGAGAAGGGCATTGCTGCAGGTTTCAAAAGGATGATCTGCAAGTGCAGCCAAAGCCGGCTCATTAGAGCACCTGCCAGTCTTTATCAGTTGTCAAATAAAGCAGATGGATTTGGTCAGCAAACCTGCAGATAAAACATTAAAGGTTTTGTTGTGTTGGGTGGGTTTTTTTTGTTACCTTGGGCCCCACTTCAAAGCTAGCTTCTGCTTTAAAGTTCTGACTCCAGTCTGATAAATAAAAGAAGTTTAAGTTTCCAGTTAGAAATGTTTATTAATGAGACACCAACAGATATGACAGTCACAATTTTTAGTATAGGCAGAATCCTTTTTTTTTAATAAAAGGAGGGGAAATAGTTTACCAGACATTACAGCAAAACAATTCTATAAATAATAAAGCAGCCATTAATGATAATCCTGCAGTAACAAACATTCCTTACCTCTTACCAGTTTAAAACAGTTATGCCTTATAGAATCTAAATTAGGATTAGAATCTAAATTAGGATGGCACGAGTTAAAGGATGCAATTGCCATTTAACTGTAACATTAGGGTGCTCTGCTTAGTGTGACGTTCACAAAAACAGACACAGGAGCTAATGCAAGAGAGCTGCATCTCACCTCTTGGGGCAATTGCCTGGACAAGTGTCCCCTGTGCTTTAGTGGAACCCTAAAGATTTCTCGATTATACCTAACTGGCTGATGTGCCTTTTCTGGAGCTGTCATTTTCCACGACAGTACCTGGAATCCCAGTCCTCCCCGGTGGGATTGATCACTGAGGGAAAGGTGCTTTTCTCACCTCCCCAGTGGGATTGATCACTGAGAAAAAGGTGGTTTTCCCACCACCCCTTCAGCCTCTCTGGACATCAGGAGCAATGCCGAGCTTGGTTCCCCAGGCCTAGGCTTGTGTGGGTGAAAAAACCCTTATCACTCAGGTGTTTGTGCAACACAAACATTAGAAAGAATTAGAGTTACCATCAGAGGGGACTCATTAAGAAAATGCAAGTTCATCTTCTCAGCAATCTCCTTATATTTTCCATTCAGCTCCAAGTCTGATTTGTGATTGTTACAGGAAGTACCTCTACACATTCATCACTTTCCAGCAGCTCCTTCCTAATCAGTGTCACCACTGACGGGACTGGATGTTGCTTCAGACATATTTCTGATGCTCAGATTAGGAAATAAACATCTTTCTGAGGGCATAAAACTCATGAGGGATATGATGAATGGAGAGGTGTGAGAAGAACAGACCTTATCCCACACCGATGATTTCAGGGAGATATCGCCTGGAGAAGTAAAGAGCTTACAAGCACTTGTCAAGGGAGGTGGTAGTAAGATGCTTTCTGATGACGAGTACAAAAACACAGTTTCCTTCCTGGCAAAGGTCTTGTTTATCACCTGGGAACAAAATTAAGTGGTGCAAATGAGAACTGTGAGTTAGTATCTCTTCTGTGTAATAATTCTTTGTCACGCAGCCATGCAAATGATTTGCTGTTCCCAAAAGATTGCATTTGTGATTAGAGAGAAGAAATCAGGCCAGATTTTACCTTCAGCAGCACAAGTCTACATCCACCATCAAGTGAGCAAAGGTGTTGGAATAACAGAGGATTTCATATGTAATTGAGAGTAATTCCTGCCTCAACTCATACTAGTTTGCCCCTGTAAGTTTCTCCTGGTGCAGTGATACTCGGTAAATCTCCCCAGCAGAGGTTCTGGTCCTGCCAGGACTGCCTGCAGCTGGCAGTGGCAGACTGGCATCAGTGTAAGACTCCGAGCAAATCCACGTTGGTCAAAACAAACCACAGAGCCTGCAATCTCTGCATCTGGCATTTCAGCTGACATTTGCCAATTGGGGAGGGGGAGGAATGGTGGGAAGGAGAGGGGAAAGGGAGGAGCAGTGCTGGCTTTCAGGTGGAATTGTAATAACTCCTTTATGGCAGGGCATTAGCATAGAGCCAGCAGTGAAATTAGCCCACCATTGTCCTGGATAAACAGCGCCTGGGTTGAGACAACAAACCCGTTGATCTTATCTGTCAACACCCAGATCATCATCTGGGCTTTGACTTATCATCTGCTCTGTCAACAGTTCCCCCGTAGAGAAAAGAAATGGCAACAGCAAGAGTAAGAGCAGCCTGAAGCGCAGAAGAATTTTGCTTTAGGAACCTGCCAGGCCATACAAACGTGCCACTTAAATCGGGAAGCTCATTGCTACTGAAGGACAGAGCCTGTGGGCACGTTTCAGCAAAGGCATCGCAGCCAATTCCACCTCGGACAACAGTCTGGTGATAAAGATGCTGCAGAGTTCACTGTTTGTAGTTGAACTTTCTCAAGATCCACCAAAACCTGTGGAATTTTGTCAAACATTTTGTTTATTTTTGCCTGATTTTCCTTCATGCATTGGTGTCTGTATCTAAATTAAGGGCAAAATCTAACAAACCAAACACCAAAGCACAATGTTTCCATTAGTGGAATATTTTGTCTAGAAGCTTAATCAGCCAAACAAGGAGACTCAACAGTGTGTTTCACTTCCTTGCAGCTCATTTTTCATCTTCTGTTTCCCTTTCCTTGCCCTTCAGGCTGCAATGAGAAGATGGCCTCATGCATTATGGCCTCATTTCATTACGTGGACACAGAGCAGTGAGTGATGGGAGGTACCTCTAGACAGGCATCAGCTCCTCAGCCAGCAGAACCTGCTACTGCAACCTACTACCCTGGAGAGGTTCACTAAGGAAAGATTAATCAGGGTGTCCAGGCTGCTGATAAAAGGTGACCTACTTTCTTACCTGGTCATATTTGTATTCCATTTATTGCTGAGCCATCAGGGTGCATGGAAAGAGGTGAAGTATCCCTGGGCATGTGGCAGATGTAGACAACATCTGCACCAAGAAGGGGAAGGGCACAGACTGGCAGGTTTGATGAGCTGCCACGGACCCATCGGGCACAGACATGGAGAGATATGTAGCTGATAACAGGAATTTGCAGAACAGTCTTGTGACAGGCATGTGCTGAGAGAGTATCAGATGGAGGAAAGCCATGCTTTGGAGAAGGAAGATCCACTGAGAGCTGACTGCCAAGCCACGATCTGCTCACTGAAACATCATGTCAGGGCTGAAAGTCGTATTAAAAGGATCAGCCTGTCCCTTCCTGAGATGATTTGTGCATCTGCAAAGCCTGTAACATCCTTGTGTCTTCAACGTGGAAAAGAAAAAACTACTTAAATTAAATGGCTTTGGTACAAAGAGGATCTGGCAGTGGCCAGCTTTATATTATTAACATCTCCCAGGAGTGATGTTCCACAGTGGCAGGCTGATGTAATTACCAGGAGTGAAGTTGTAAGTCCTATTGAAAAGACCAAGAGATTTGCTGGTGACTTCAAAGAGGCAAAGATTTGTGTGGATTTGCATGGGGATAGAAAATGCGATGGGTTAGAAAATCATGTCCTCCGGTGTCTTTAATCTTTTGCGGGCTTTATCCAGACATTTTGGTCTACAGGGGATTTAAATTAAGTTGCAAAAGAGACTTCCTAAACTTTCTATCCAAATGTTATATTACGTGGGGTTTATCCTATTGGCTTAGAAAAAAATTGACCTTTTCTAAGCTTTTTGGATTAATGGCTTGTGGACAGCTAATGCTGGCTTAGTGTTGGCAAGGAATTTACTTTCATGATGTGGAGTTAGATGATGATCTAATAGTGATTTGCCTTTTTCCAGGAAATTCACATATATATTAAAAGATGAAAGAAAGATCTTGGGATGAATCAGTAAATTAGGAAAAAGGACAGGTCAGGATAAAGTACTCTGTGAAAGGCATCTGAGAGAACTTTTAGTACAAAATATGCTACAGATAGTCACTGTGCAAGTATGCAATCAGACAGTTGGACTGGTTTGGGTCTTATTTATGTATTAAAATTAATGGTTCTGAAGTAATTGTGCAGATTTGTTCTGAACTATTTACAACTGATCATGTGATTTTAATTTTTTTTATGGCCATCCCTCTAAAATGTGAAAGAACAGTCAACTAAGGCAAAAAAAAAATCATACTTGTGATTTAACATAACCTGGTGTCCATACAGCTATGGAGCAAAGGGATAGCTACCCCCAGACCACCGTCTTTGGCAACACATCCCAGAAGATCCAGTGGTCTGAGGATCCTCCCTGTTGATTGACAGCTGAGGTGGGAATGGCACTTCTGTAAAGTTTTCAAAAATGCTCAGTGCTATGAAAGATCTCTACCTCGTCTGGACCAGGGAGAACATAATAATAATAATAATAATAACAAAAAAGATCCTTTCACTGCAAAGATCTCTTCAAAGATAAAAAGCATCTTTTAAAAGATTATCAGCTCTCATGCAGGCCCTGCCACTGGTCAGCTGTTCCCTCTGGCCTGTAGGGTTCAGCATACTTTGAAAATCCAACATTTTAAGAATTTTATGCAGGTCCAGGTCAAATATGGAGCTAACTAAGGCATGCTTTGGCTGGCAGATGGCAAACAATCTTCACTGAAAGAAATGTCATGGGATGGTTTCCACTGTGCCTTGGTTCCCCTCTCTGTTCAACTGGAATAAGGATACTTCTTCCACAGCAACATTGCATGGTTAAATCTGGCTTGCTTTTGAAGACCTCTGGAGAGGAGTCACCAGGGTGGGCTGGGGATGACTATTTACCCTCAAGTAGTAGTGGAATAGTCATGGACCTCAGTGTCCTCAAAAAGTCAGGCAAAGAGGACTCAGAAGGAGCTGAATGAGTCATGGGTTTAATAGCAGCTATGGGAGGTGATGTCCAGCCCCTGCCTTCTGTCTTCGAGCCCTTTGCTGGCCGGCCACTGTGGTCTGGGAGTGCTGTAGCCAAGGCTGAAGTTAACAGGAAGGGACTACAGGGTGATCTAGATGGTTTGTGAATGCAGCACTAAAGGGAATATTTGTTCTCACTCTTCACACTCACAAAAGCAAAGTACTACTTGTGACTTTCTCCCAGCTCGGGCAATTTGTAGATAAAACTGTCAAATTTCTATTCTTTTTGAGTATCCTTACAAAGACATGTATCAACTCCGTGACTGCATCGCTCTTCCTCGTAGATATTCTATCAGTCAAAGGTGTTGACACAGAAGAGGACTGTGGTTGGGCATACAGTACATACTGTTCCCTAGGTCAACTTACTCATCAGCCTTGTCTGGCTGAGAAGGAGCAGCAGCAGAGAAATACAACAGTTGTCACAGGAGTCCTGGAAAGACCGTCACCATTCTTTGCTTCTTCCAACACAATCCTGCCCCTGCAGATGGAGGGTGCCTTGCAGCAGCACTGCTGTAGCCAACGTGGGAGAGGTTTTTTACAAGGTGGAATCAGTCTCCTGGAGAAGAGGCTCCTGCCCTGCAGTGTGCAGGTCCCCAGCTGCTGTTCTGCAGCCAAGGTACAGAGCCCATGTGGAGAGGCACAGGTCCCAAGTATAGTCCTGGGGCAATGCTCTGCTGCAAGTTCCACCAATTGCTAGGTGCTGTTTTGAAAGAAAAAACAGTATTTTGGCAACACCTGTGTAAGGAGACATTTAGCAGCTTTAATATTTAGCAAGATGGAATCAACTCTGCAGCTGTCACTTCATGGTACTTGGCTTCTCCCTTGTCTTGGTTCATTTTATTGTACTTGCTGCTATGCAAAATAATGTCAGCTGCTGCTGAGGACATACTGGTTCCACTCAAGGTAAATAAAGGGGGAATTTTGATTTGGTCTTATTTTCTTCCTGATTTGCTTTCAATCCCCCGAGTGTGGATCAGTTCATTCTTCTCAGTTCACCATAGAGCAAGAATAATCATAATGGTTTATGATGAAGAAGAGGTCAACCTTCCCAGGGGCAAATACTGCAGATACTGCCAGGCTGAGGTGATTTAGTCTTGTTCGTTCAATTGCTGTCTGAAGTGTGAAATTTAGTCAGGAGAGTCAGCAGCCACAGAACCATAAAATCATAGAATCATCTAGGATGGAAAAGATAGCTGTGTGCTTGCCTACTTCAAGACTCCTGCCCTGAACATTTGCTGCTGGCCAAATGAGTGGACGGAGTAACTGCACAAGACAAGTTTATGTCCTTATTTTACAGACACCTTCCAGGTAAAATACAACCCAGAATGAATTCTGACTGCTTCTTATTGATGCTGGTATCTCACTTCTTGCCTTGAGGGTGATCTGTGTGTGAAGCCAGCAGACCTGCAGTGGTATACAGGGCTGCCCCCTGGTTGTGTTGGGGTTTAAGTTAAATATCCACTCGAGCAATCAAATTCTAGCCATATATACCAGGTTTCCCCTAGTAAGTTCAAGTGGAGAAAGTGCTTCACATTGATGGTAGGCAGTCAGTCCTCTACACACAGGTTATCTGTGTTATTTTGGAAGCAGCCCAGAAAAAAATAGTGAGAAAACCAGACAGTTGTTGTGATGGGTGTGTGCCAGAAGGCTCACACTCAGATTCAGGCTGCCCCAGCTAACAGGTATTTTTCCCCATTGCTATGTGCCTTTCTGGATTCAGTTCTCCAAGTGGAACTTGATCCGGGTGAGAGCAGGGAGGTGGAGGCCAGCAGGATGCTTTCAGCTCCTCCTAAAGGCTGTTGCATCACAGCTTTTGAGTCAACACATTTCAGACCTCCCACAGAGAGATGAGCTGGCTCTTTACCTGTGCCAGCCCCAGCATAGTAACTTTGGGTAGATTTCCCCAAGGTGTTCTGCTGAGGTCATCCATGACCATCACAACTATTTCCCAGATTACCAGGTTTTGGGGAAGGCTGTTGTGTGTTGGACAGGGAATTTATTTTATTTTATTTTTAACTACTCTAAGGCAGAAGTTAGTTAAAAGGTGATCATACAAAGTGATGTCTGAGTCACTTGACTGTGACTTCCCATGTTAAAAACTGGAAAAACAGAAGAGAAATTCCACCTCCACTTCTCCCTTTCTGTACCATGGGGCTCTTCTTGCAACACCAGCTACGAACGCAGTTTTTGGAGGAGCTTCCTGAAATGGGGAAATCCCTGAAGGAAGTGGAAGAATTTTCTATGATGTGAGCATTATGTACCATGGGGAAGAAAAGAGGTGATGGAGGAAGGGTCAAACTACCTGCAAACATAGTAGTAGAGGGCTTTGCTAACTGGTGCAGTTTAGAACAGGTTTTAGGATACTTTGGGGGTGAAACAGAGAGCTAGAAAGCTTTGACCAGGTCCCCAGTTGTGCATATAAGCTATCCAAAGTGAAACTGTGCCAACATTTCTTGGGAGGGGCTGTTAGCTGGTGAAAAGTCTCAGTTTCTAGAAAAACAGCAAAAATACCCCAACCAACAGATGTGCTGCTTTCTTGCAGAAGCTGTTTCAACCATGCAGGTGAGACTAACAAGGTACCCAAGCTCCATATTGACAGCTGACAGATTTCTCAGAAACAGCAAAGCACTGAAGCAGTGCAGGGCTCTCATGTTGGCCGTTCGCACGTTCGAACACTCCTGCCAACAGTTGTTGAAACTTGTATCCTTGATCAGGAATGACATTTTGTCATTTCTGCAAATGAACAAAATTCCTCTGGTGAAGAATTTGAAGTTTAAGCAGAGCCAAAATTGCTCAATGTCATTAATCGGGCCCAGGCTGAGCTTTCATGCTGGAATAGCAACAATTCAAGGGAAAAAAGTAGCAAGTTAAGAAAGCAGCCAGGAGGCTCCAGAAGAGCGTAAACTGTACAAATCTCTGTTCTCCCTGTTAGCACCTTGTTCCAATTTTCTGTTTCTTCTCTGACTCTTTTTTTTCATGTACTTATTTTCCACTGGGATGAACCCAATTTGGATGCAGGAAGGCATAAACATTCTCACCATGTTTGTGGTGCAGGGCACAAGTGACTTCTTACAGTGTGGGCCAGGTATGTGCTCAGCTGATGTTCATATACAGAGCAGAAATAACTAGATAAAGAAGCATAGGCCCCTTTCTTTTGTTACTATATTTCTCATTCCAGGAAATCATCCATTGATTTCACCATGATTTCTGCTCAAGACTGAATCCATATGGACTGTGGAATTGGGTTTTCAAGAGGAGAAACAACTATATTAGTGCTGGTGTTCCTAAGAAAGACCTGTTGCTGGGATATTGGCTGGTTGGAGAAGACAAGTCTGAAGTCAGCTTAGTACAGTGTCCCCATGTGAACCCCCACTGTCACTGTGTAGAAACCAGGGAGACATGGTTGAATCCTTGGCAAACAGCAGACTCCCAAACCAGGGTCAATTTTAACTAAGCTCAGTGTTGCTTTTGGTCTGACAGAGAGAAATGGCTGAAGAAGCCTTAATTTTCCTTCTGAAAATGAATTCTATGGATCCCAGGTTTATTTCTGTTTTCTGCACTTAACTCTTCTGTATTAGCAATTTTATAAACACGCTGGTCACGACTGAGTTCATGCTACAGCTGGGAATCCTGGTCCATATGTAGTCTAAAGAACAACTGCAAGTAACATTCTGAGACATGGAACTTTTTCATTCAGCAAACTGAATTCCATGAACCAGTCAGGTCCAATGCATACAGGTTTTGGGCACAAATACATATGTGTGTGTGTGTATATATATATATACATGCATGTCTCAATGTATAAATACATACAATGCATTAATGCAGATGTTTGTGGTTAGCTACATGCTCTGCACATCTTCTTGACAGTCCTGGCTTCAACTTAAGAGCAGCATTTCAACAAAGTGTACTCATTTTGTTATGGAGAATCAGGTCGCTGTTGTGTAGGAAGGGAAATAAAACCAAAAGCTACTCCTCCTCACTTCCCCTAGCAAGAAGATTTTCAAGTTGGAGGCTTCTGCCAGGAGGAAGTTGTTAGGAGTTGTCTTCCAGGCAGATCTCCTATCTGTGCTTGGCTATCCTGACCGTAAGCAGGCTCCCAGCTCAACTGACTGGCACGGCCAAGTAATTTCATCAGCCTCACTTCAGCAAGAGGAAAGGAAACAGCTGGGCTTTCAACTAGCCCTGATGCCTCAGTCCAAACTCATCTGGGACATGCCCATCAAACACACCCTGGAGAAACAGTGAAGAAAACCAGCTCTGAATCTCCCCTGCTATGGCCCTTACAACTTTGTGCTATGAAACACCCGATCTTGCTGTAACAAACTTGAGGCTGGATAGGCCAAGCTTTATTTTCACCTGCCTGTGAACCTACAGCCCTTGTTCAGCTGTAGACTTGCACTATAAAAACCTGATTTAGGGATCTTTTCTTGCAGTTTTGCCTGTAGACTGGCTCTCAATCTCCCTTGATTTAGTGACTCACCTAAAAGCTCCATAGACAAGCTCATAGATTTTTATCATCAGTGAAGAGCTGTGGTGTTTTCAGAAAAAATGCTGATCTACGTACAATAATCTGTGCCTGTATATCCAGAAGAGTCCTCTTTTGGCAGGAAAGTGCACAATGGAAACCCAACAGTGACATGAGAAATAATTTCCTTATATGATACTATGTCAGGTCTGTGCTGAACCAAGGAAGAATTAAACTGTTAACTAAATAGCTCTTTGTCAGACTACGTAAACCAGGCTGATGATCTCAGACAAGGACAATAACTCACACTGTATTTCCTTCAGATTGCACGGGCATTTTTTACCATTGAGTCACTTCTTGTCCAAGAATCACGGGTAGCCCAGAGCTAATGCCCTGCTGTACCAGGCACGTTGCCACAGCACTGCCAAAGATGGGCCAGAGTGTGAACAGCACCCAGCGGGGCCAGGAATCAGCTGCAAGTGACTGTATTTTGTGACTGGAGTCTACGAAAGATGGCAGCTTTTAGTGCACCCTGAGTATCACTTTGCAGAAGCTGCTGATTCGTGATCTTACCTCTTACCTCTCTTCACCTCCAGACTAAGTCATGCACAGGCAACATAGTTCAGTGGAATGAGTTCTATAAACAAAATGCCCCAGTATCCTTATTTCTTTGTCATGGGTCATTCTGGTCATTCTTTAAAGAAGAAATCTTCAAATACATCTTCAATGAAGAGAAAAGGCTCCTTGGTTTCTCTTTGTCTCTCCCATACTCATGCTGAGTTTGCTGCTGCACATTCACACACTCATTTCCTCTTCTCTCTCCCGTGCATGTCCTTGCACCCTCCTGGAGGTCCTGCTTTCTTAAAGATATGTTAGTACACAAAACACAATCGGGACAAAAGACTTGCACATCCTAATTAGCCTGGCTGATTTTTACTTGCTCTGGAGAGCCTTAAAACCTGAAAAGGCATTGAATATCAACAGTCCAGCACTTTATCCAATGGGGGAATATTTGTTTTCATAGGTAAGCTACTGAGTAGCAACAGTCCTGACCTGCCTGGCCATGGGGTGAATTGAGCTGGAAGAAAACACTCTACTTTCCCAAGAACGGGCACAGGTTATCTTTTCTTTAACCTCCTAGTTTGTTTCCCCTACTTGTTTGTTTGGGTTGTTTTACCCTCTATCCATTTGAGGTGTGTTTCTGGTTCAATGCCCCTGTAAAGGCCAGAGGAATTAGCACTGTTGAAAGAAGTCCAGTACTGAATTGCTCTTGTGTTGCCTGGACTTTGTTATGGCTTCAGTTCATTAAAACCAAGAGATGGACAGCTGGAGGAGAGACCAGCTAGAGGGGGGCACTCAGGGCTGGACTCTGTGGTAAGTCTCCTGTAGGGGCCAGACCTATTTTCTTTTGAAAAGAACATGATGAAGAAGTCACAGCTATGAAATGGCAGGCTGAGTAGGAAATGACATATTCCAGGCAGCTGGAGAAAGAGTGATAGATGCTCCATGTCCTAGTTTTCCTAAGTGTCTCATCTCCGGTTCCCATCGGCACTGCAACTCAATCTGCAGATGGGTACACTGCACCCTGCCTCACTTCTCCAGTTCTCTGAGCTCGATTTATCCCTTCACACACCTTCCACCCCTCCCTGAAGAGTCACCTCAGCAGGTCTTGCTGCCGGTGTGCTGGGTGCCTGCAGCTCCTGCCAGCTGTGGGCATCCCTAAGGGCCAGTGGGCAAGTGCATTTCTGAAGGTGGAATTCAGCTGTTGTGTGTTTGCTGCCTTGGTCCCAAACAGGTGGACAAGGCACAGGATGAAGTCTGCAGCAGCAGAGAGTTGGTACCCTCCCAAAGACTGCAAGAGAGAGACCCAGCAGGCTGAGAAAAAGGGGAGGCAGGACTGAACCTGTAGTTTCTCTCACTTTCTCAGGAAACTGAATCTTCAGAAAGTTGAATTTTGCAGAGCTATTCCAGATCAAACTTCCCTGCTCTTCTCTCTGGTCTACTTAAGCAAAATTATCAAGATGCCCTAAAACAGGAGTAGAGTCCTTGAGGCACGGTAGCAATAGAGTGACTTTTTCCTATCAGTTCTCTAAAAGCTAGCTGTTGCTACAGCAGGAATTGCAACAAGGGAGATGATCATTGTAACAGACTGGCCTATTTTTAACAACCAACCAGGACTGAAACTTTTCCTCCTTCTCTGTACCCAGCTGTTACTCCTCTTTCCTTTCCCTCTCCCCACACTTAACCATTTCATTCGTGAAAAAGCAGGAAAACAGTAGCAAAAGAATATCAGGGAAACAAATGACATAGGGGAAGCTGTTGAGAGAAAAAAGACCTGTGTGTTCCATTTCATAAAGAATCCAAAACCTTCTAGAAAACCAAACTTTGGGGAACCGTTTTTGCTTCCCAAAGAATCCTGTACCTAACAAAAAGTATTTTGTTTGAAAATCACGCACCAGCTCTGTTAAATAAACGACTGAAAATCAGTTCTGTACCCTGTAAATGCGTGAGTATCTGCTGAACATCTATTATGAATAACTCAGTGTGACTGAATAGTCCTGTATTTGGAGGGAAATGCACATCAAAATTCTTTTGAAGTTGTTTCTGTCTGTTGAGTTTGAGTTTTCTAAGCTGTTCCCTGGGCTCTCTGTCAAAGAACAGCAGAAACCATATAAAATATAATTTAAAAATAGCTACTTATTAGGAAGAACAGATGGTGCATTCGTATACCACAAAATTGCAAAATTTTAGCAACCTTGAATATCAAGTTCTTGAGTTGTAACTCATTTGCAGTGGAAACTCAGATGGCAAGTTGAAAAACCCCACATTCAGAATACTGCAGAGCTGTAAAAGAAGTGAGTGCTGACACATTGAATAAAATGCGTCTATTTTTATGTCAAGTCCTGATAAAAGTACATTTTTTCATTTTTAAATATAAAGAGAAAAAGAATTCACATCTTTCCAGACTTGGCCAAGGCACCTGATTCACAACGGAAAATATTTTTACGCTTTATATCAGCATTACTTTGTTCCAAACTAAGGGCTGTGGTACTGAAATCTGTGGTTTATGATAGCTCACCAGTTCTCTCGTTCCCATAATAGCATCACGTGTTGGAGATGCAGCACAGAACCATTTCAGTTCACTCAGCTTTCCACATCAGTTTTCATCTATGCAAAATTACATAATGAAATGCATCTTTCGTGACGCAACCCGGTGAAACCCTGGAGGAAGAATGCAGGCTTGAAATCAAATTTCCCAAACAAATTAGGCTGAATCAGACTTTTAAACTGAAATATTACCAGAAAATCATGGTTATATATATCTAAGATGTCACCACAAGCATCTAAGGGTCAAAGCAGAAGACTCAAGTCTCCCTTTGGACTTAACTGATGATCACTGTCAGTAGTTAATATCTGGAATGGAACAGTAAACTGTTAGGAATGTGTGAACCAAATTAATTTATTGAAAGATAGATGAATACACCAGGAAACACAGGACTCGACACTGAAGAAATGCTGGCATTACTCAGACAAGTATGGACGGGTTGGTATTGGCAGCTGGAAAAGTGAGGCATAAATTCTTAGCAGTTGCACCCTTCACTGGGAGCTGTAAATGGTGGGGCTGGGGCTGTTGAGCTCTCTTGATGACTTTGGCCCTGTGGAAAGTCATCTCGGGTGCTTTTTGTCACAGGCCAATGGCCTGATGAAGTCAATGTGACTTGAAGAGCACAACATGGGCAGGGCTTGCCTAAGACACTGCAGACTTTGCACCTCTGGCTTTCAGCTCATCTTTTATTGTCTGCCAGAGGGTTGGGACCAGGCATTACTCTGAACCTCAAAATAAATCTGCTTCCTGCAAGATTTCCAGACTGACATTGCATTTTCTGGGCAATGTGATGCTTTAGTCCCATTATTTACATCCAGTAGTACCTTGGGACTTCTCATAACACCTCTGGTATTTTAGCTTGCAATTCCTATACCCTCCTTGTCTACCTTTCTCTTCTGCTCTTTCCTAAGTCATAAACATTCCAGAAACTGGAATGGTTGGACCTGAATAGCAACCATGTTTTTTATCCCTCTAACCGTGTTCTGTTGCTTTTAGTGTCAGAGCCACAACCAGCCTGGGAGGTTCTAGAAGATGCTGCTCGATCAGAAAGCTCCCTTCTAGCACGTGCCATCCTTACTGCTATTCCTCATTCAAGTCTACGGGCATTGCTTCAACCTTTTCAACAACTGCCACCAGCAACAAGTAACACGGTTCCCTGTACCTCAGCAGAGCTCTTTGTGTCCTTGCAATGCTGTGAAAAGCAAACAGGAGTCCCTGTGAACTTGAGGGCAACATCTCTACCAGGTTAACTGCTCATTAAACAAACAGCAGATAAGCTAAGCTTGCTCCATCTTTGCAGCAGGTCTCTGGATTAGGAGACAAGTCAACAAACATGTATTTGCACTTGTTCATCAGAATATCTTCTGCAGGGAAAGGTCAAGATCAATGTAGAAGCTATCTGGATCTTGATCATCTCATCCAGTGAAGAGAAAAACGATATTTTAGCTTATCCAACAGTAGACACAGACCTCACATGTGATTGGATGTGAGTATCACAGACCCGAGGAGAACACTTTTGTGCTTTATGACAGGTTTTTTTTTAGCAGTTAGCAGTACACTTTGCTGTCAAACATTCATGAGAAATCAATTCAAATCAAGGTGGCCCCTTTTCTACTTTCAGCACAGAAAGTCACTTCACCAGGTTTCACTGAGTACCCACCTGGCTCAAAGGCAGCACAACTGTTCACTGATGTCCCCTAGATATTCCGAGGCAGTGTGCTGGGGGCTTGGACCTACTCGGTCCTATGTCTGATACCACTCTGGAAACAGCCTGACCCTTCAGCTTCCTCACCAACCAAACTTCCACTGATAAATAGGGCTTAAAATAGTTCTGTCAAGGAATGCCAGCGCTGGCTAAACCATCTGACTTTCTGATTGGAGTCCCAGATGGCATTCATTCACAAGGTTTCTTCAAACTGGGAGCGAGTGCTTGTTCTTCAGTGAGATCCTGGCACATGCTCTCATGCTATTGGGAGCCACAGCTCCAGTGCTGTTTCCACATCCTTTCTAACCGCACTGAAATTACCACTTCCCGATAATTTTATTTTTGGACCCTTCCCTTTTTTTTCAGGGTAGAAGATTTCCCAATGAAAGGTTGTCCTGGAAGTGTATGACACAAATAACATCTCCTGGGTGTGATAGGCTCTCCAAACAGCTGACTAAGTCAGAAAAGAGTATGAAGAAATTTTCTCTTTTGTTTTTTTTAATACAGTGCATCTTGCTCTTGCTTACCTCTTGGAACATATTGAAAGATTATGACTTAGGTAGGGGAAAACAGTTGATAAATATCTCCCTGCTTTCTGCTGTAGGAAATTCATATTTCCCATAAGAAAGTTAGATACTGAATATGGTGGGCCCAAGAACATTTTCATCTGTTTAACACAGCTGCATCCCTCAAATGCTGTTTCATGAAGATGACATGGATGTGGCCCTAACTTCATCTCTGTGACTGCCATCACTCTGTAGGCTGCTTCACGAGGTCGAGGGAGAGAGCCAGATGTCTCCAGAGGAAAACTGTTCTCAGTTCAAGTGCATCGGTGAGCGATGTAAATCAGATAGGATTAAACTAGGCAGTTTTTCCTCACTGTCTCTCCATATTGCCAGTAGATCCTTCCTGCACTTTTACCCCACCATCCTATTCCTGTCCTCTCCATATCAACCTGTCCTCCTGGCCCATACCCATCTCTTTTATCATATACACATGGAATAATGCCTTGGGATCAATCTCATTTCCTTGGAGAAGATCCCCCAGACTCTTTGCACTTAACCATTTCCCCTAAAATTAGGCTGGCTGTACCTCTCCATTCCTCCACCTTCATTGCTCACTCAGTGCATACCAACTAATCTGAAAATGTGTCTTGTACTAAATCCTTTACCAACACTGATGCTTCAGGGGGAATAGCATCCTGAGAACAAATTGCTCAGTATTGAGTTGCCACTACATGAGCACCCAGCTGAGGACTTTGAGCTGATCATCGTGCTCTGCTCATCTGGGTGCATTCTGGTTGCCTCTCCTGCTTTGGAAGCCAGTTCCTCATTGGATGCTTCATGGGACCCTTAGGGCCAGAAAGTGCCTTGCAACTAGAGGCTGTACAGGCTGAGTCTCTTCAGTCTCATTTCACTCCTGTTGTGTTCCTACCTCTGCCTTGTTGCCTCTTCAAGGTGTAGCTCCCCAGACTACACAGGGATTAAGGCTGTCCTCCAAACTCAGTTTCAGAAACCATATTAATGGGGCTGTCAACTTATGCAAGCTTCCTGACAGCTTACTACACAAGATGGTGATGCAAGGTCATCCCCAAATCCTTCTTCACTTCACAAAAAGTTTCAGTTCTCCCTCCAGTGGAAGCCTCCATTCAACATTAATTATGGAACTTTTTCATGTTTATTTCCCAGCCCTAAGGCCTTCTTGTGGCCTGAAGAAAAATCTCTCTGTGGATCACCTACACATTACCCAGGCTGAAGGTCTGGAGCACTTCCAAGGTTGGTAAGACAGTTTGGAGCTAGGCTGGACAAGAGCAGGATCTCACTGTATGAGCCACGTGCATGTGCCCTTCCCTTCACTCAGGAACAGCTTCTAATAGTTAATAACATCTCATTTCTTCCTGCAAGGGATACTGTGATTCAGTCCAAGTGTTCCTCAGTCTGGAGGACACCGGAGGGGAATTTCACTCTTAGGGATCACTTCTTTTTCTGGTGGTGAGGACAAGCTTTGGTGGCCAGGTCCCGGTCAGCTTTGGAGTAACCACATTGAAGTGCATTACAAAACCTCACATTTGTGTACAAGCTTTCGGGAGAAAAAATAATAGACAGCAGTCTGTGGATGGCCCAACCCTAAACTTGGACAACTGGCCTGATTTTCAGATGCTCTCTCTCTCCATAGCAAGCCTCACTCCTGCAGCAATGGCTGACTTTTTCTGGACAAGGTGCTGGGAAAAGCAAAAAGGAGCATTTGTAGACACTTTGAACTGTCTCCTGAATACATGGGAGAAAACCAAGGGACCCCTGGACTGCAGGGATTATTGATTTTATAACTATTTCAACAGCTCCATCAACAGGGGCATGTAAAAGGAGCTCATCATTTATAAATTGACTCTTCCAGGGATCAAAGGCCTGTCAGGGCAACAATTAGTTCTGGTAATTTATCAGCTGTTTGTGCTTGTCAGGTGGAGAGAGAAGGGCAGTTCTGCATCAGCAACCCTGCAAAGTCCTTACTGCAGCTAGAGCCAGGTAAGATCTGCAGGTAGGTCATTTGCTAAATATTTCATGTCCTCTGATGTTTTGTCAGTCTTTCTGATACCTGATCCAATTTGGTTAGGCTGTCAGGTGAAAAGGAGGCATCTCTTAGCACACTAATGTCACCCAAGCCAGAGGTTCTTTGTCTCCTTGACAAAGCCCCTGTCAAATCCCTGCTGAGCTGCTAAACAAACCGGAATGCAGCAAAAAAGAAGGAAAAAAAAAACCCCACACCAAAACCCCAACCAGAACCTGTGGTCTGTTTTTAATTAGCCTATAAACCATTCAGAGCTCTCCAAATGTGCTGTCCAGAGAGGGAAAACTAAAAGCAAATATACTCTCTCCTTGTGGACCTCATAGTAAAAAAAATAGTTGTAAACAACATGGGTTTATTTGCACAGTTCAAAAGCCTGGGCAAAAGCAGCTGCTCTGCATCCCAGTGCCTGGGCAGGGTGCTGTGAACAGCAGCACCCTTTGCAAAGAGCACCTCCCGAAGGGGGCTGTCCTGACCAGAGCTCTGCTAGGTTAAACGGGGATAAAAGATGACAGACATTGAGGCAGAGAGTCCCTTGAGCCTGGAGTTTTCTGGCAATGGAAAGCTGATCCAGAATGTGTTGTACGACATCAGGAAGACTTCCATTCCATCCCATTCCATCCCATTTGTACACAGAGCTGGTAAAGGCTTTAAGCTTTCCCCAGAATCACTATGGTTGGAAAAGACCTTTAAGATCATCAAGTCCAACTGTTATCTGACTCTACCAGGGCCACTACTACACCATATCCTTGAGCACCATATCTGGATAGCTTTTAAATATATCCAGGGATGGAGATTCCACCACTTTCCTGGGCAGCCTGTTCCAGTCTTTGATGATCCCTTTGGGACAGGAGATTTTCCTAAGGTCCAACCTAAAACTCCCCTGGCACAACTTGATGCCCTGCTGTATCCTGTCACACACACACTTTGTGGTACCTGGTAATGGAGTTATACAGTCATATAGTTTTTCACTGGAATGGTACTGAATGGCCTCTTTCTTATTTGCTATGTGGCTGGACTCAGTTCTGCACTTTCCTGTGCTGAGACCTTCGTTTTGCAACTCTTTTTCAAACCTACTTTCCAGGTTTTATTAATTTGTAAGTTGGACCACCAAAAGATTTCCAGTGGAAGTACAAACTGTTCCAGGAATTTCACATATGCAGGTTGTTGAAAAGCACATATGAACTCGCATCCCTAATCATGTTTCATGGCTCTTCAGATGTTCACGGATCACAGGCTGAAAAAACAGCTACGGTCACAGCTTCATAGAGAAGCAGCTCACAAAAGCTGTGTCTGGTCACAGGAACAGCACAGAAATGCTTGAGAGAAGAAAAATAAAGGCATGGGGAAGGAAAGGCTGTAGTTTGCTTAGAAAGTTGACCCCTCTGCATGTATAGACATTTACCAGAAATATTTGTGGAGAAAAATTAATTGCTCAGCAGAAAGTGGTTAGTTCAAAGAGTGAATTTTTACTGTGTAGTAATATCCAGCCAACTTTCTGACTTGGTTAAAGGGTCAACACCAGAAACAGCAATCCACAATCCATTGGCAGTTCAGGGTGCTCACAAGCACTTTGCTTTTCAGACAGGTGAAAGAAGTCCTTCTCCTTATGACAAAGCAGACTTGGGGTGGATTAAAAGTAGAAGTAAATTAACAGCCTTAATGTGCATTGTTTGGAAGCTACTGGAAAGCACATTGCTGCAAAGTGTCCAGTTGGATGTGTACTGGGAATGATGTAATTGCCAGTGGAGACCCAAGATGAAAACCAGTAGGTCAAGTCCTCAGGAAAAGTGATAACATTTTAGAAAGATAAGGGAGTAAAGTTTCTGGAAAAAAATATGAAAAGATTCTTCTTAGGAATACCTGGAAGGAGCATGGACCTCTGTAGAGGTGTCTGTGGATTGCCCAGTGGAATGCTATTGCTGTGTGACTGATACACTGAAAAACCTGGTGAAATCAGTGGTGTTCCCCAAAACATTGAATGCATGTGGCTACCTTTGGACAAGAAGTCCTTAAGGCCTTGGCTGATTTTTCATGATGAACACTTCATCAAGTGCTTGGCTGAATTGTGGCTGTGGAAAGAGATGGAGAAAGAACTAAATCCAGTATATGTGACCAAAATATAGTGCTTTCTTCTTGCTATACTAGAGGTTGGATTTGTTTCTAGTGACTGGCACATAACATACATTTTTCCTTTAGCTAGAAAAAAGTTAAGTTTAGGGTTGGAGATTTTTTTTAATATCCTTGACAGGGGGAAACACAACAACAACAACAACAGTGTGGGCTTGAATTACAGTTGGTGAACTCAAATAATTTCTGCAGCCCCCAAAATAGCTGGAGAGGTCAATGAAACCACAAACTCCATGGGGCTCATCCATTTCCGAATGCAGCTTTCTTGAGCCAGAGGCAAACTGCCCCATTGCTTACCAAAGTGATATTTATCTAATTTGTTATTAGCAAATGATTGAGGGGAGAAAAAAAACCATTAATACTTCACCCCTCTCCCCCAGACTCAGACCAAGAGCAGCAAGAGTCACTGGAGCCCTGTGCTAGCATCAGCAAACCAGTGTCCATTTGGCCCCATTGTGGCGATACAAGAAAGAATGAAGCCTTTCAGGGTCAAATATTGCTCTCATTTTCACTGGTGTAAATGATGCCTCTACAGTTGAGGGAATTGTTGGCTGGCTGACTGACCTGTTGGACTTCAGGCAGCATTGAGGTCTCCTTGACCTGATCAGAGCAGAGGAACTTGTCCCAGGCACACCGTTACACATACCAACCGATTGTTTAACCATATTGAGAAATAGCAAAATAGGCTCCCCTATCATTTTTCACCCAGCTCAGATTTGATTGGAGATATAAAATAAAGCAAGACATGAACACCCATTTTGGCTCTGTTTCCGCAATGTCGTTCGCACGATGTTTACCTCAGGGAAAATGATCCTGCCTCTATCTTTGTACTTTATCTGTGGCTCTCCGTCTCTTTCGCATACTTACACTCACCATCGCAGCTTCCAAGCATTCTCCTCTAATTCATCAAGAACTCCTTCCTTTTGTTTCCTAGGTCACGAAGGAAGAACAGTAAATTAAATAAAGATATCGACTGAGCATGGGAGCTGGATTTCTACCCAAGGAACCTAATAATAGCACCGTGGTGCAGGCAAAGTCAGAATTGATATGGTTTTATATACACAGAGGCAAACAGCTGAGTGTGAAGAAAGTAAACATCAGATAGCATTCAAACAGTGCTTTATCCAGCTCATTCTGTGTTTGTAAATACAGAAGTGTGTTGTGGTGGCTAAATTTATCCTAACGTAAGGAAACATGAACAAAGAGGCTGGTATTTGGTAACTTCTATAGGCAATGTTAGGACATCCTGAGGGAATTATTTTGGGGCAGTTCATGATAACATGGTACAGATTAGAGCTGCCATTTCTGGAAAAATTAGGTCAGAATTATGTAGATAAGATGGAAAGAATTTCAGTAGCATTGTGGTATTTTCCTGACTTGAAGCCTGACTCACAAGCCAAAGCTTTGTTTTATTGTATACCTTGTTCTGATATATAGTCAAAACAGCCTTTATCCAGAGAAAATAAAAATAAACCAGCTGAGCAAGACAAGAATGACAGACAGCACTGAATAAAATAAATACAGCAAGCTGGATTCCAGACAGCAATAGTTGTCCTCTCCTGTGAAACTTTTTGCCACTTCAGAAATGGCCACGCTGAATGCAGGAAAAATCAGAGGAGAGAAATACAATTTGGTAACTGCTTAGGAATGGGACCTTTCCTTGCTCTTGATCTGATCTGGAATTTCAGCTGTATGTCAGGTGAATTTTGTGACCATTAGAATATGGCCAAGCTGGAAAGCAATGGCCCCTTTCTCTGTGTGCTTCTCTTCATCCTTCTTAAATTTTATCCTGATTAGAAGAACCTCACGCTAAAAAAGGAGATAGATCATGGCCATGAAAGGTTTACTTCTCAAGAGAAGCAGCAAGATTAGTTCTAGTTAGAAGGCTGAGAGCACTGACTCTGCAGCCTTGCCTCTGCAGGCAGCACAATGTTTCCATTGGCTGCAGGTAGGGTATTTTTTTTGCTCAGGTCGTTTATTATAACTAAGAATGTACTTTAACACTACTCTGTGTTCAGTGCCATAAATCCCAGCACATACCATGCCTCTCTTTTTTCACTGGGGGCTCTGGACTGAGTTATTGAATCTGTTTCTGCCACAGAGCTCACTTTGAGGAGCAAACCTCTGGGACAGACCCTGGTACTTGTATGTGAGCCAGCCTTAAGATAAGATGCTTCATGTTCCCTTTTGCTTATTCAGGGAGAGAAACAGACTGTTAAGTTCTGGGTTTTGGTCCAGCTCATTAATGCAAACCAGGGTAGGCCGCAGTTCAGGCTCCTGTGGCAGAAGGTAAATAGCTTGTGAAGAGGGCCCTGGAGCAGGCTGGGCAGCACGGAACGTCTTCGGCCAGTCTTCCCAAAGCCTGCAAGCCCCTGGCATCAGGGCATCTCACCCTTTGCATTGCATCTCGGGCTTGGTGGTGAGCTGGGC
>VWZY01003050.1:38079-70168 GCA_013399075.1 Chloroceryle aenea
AGCGGGACGGGGAGGGCAGACGGCCGGGTCAGCGCCGGGGGGAGTGGGGTGAGCGAGGCCTGACCCCAGCCCGCTCCCTGCAGGCCCAGCCAGGTGGGCCCTGGGTCTCGAGCGGTTTGGGTTTGGTGGTGAGATGTTGGGGTATAACCCCCATTTCTTCCATTGTGAGCCCCAACGCTGGGCCAAAGTGTGTGTTTTAGGATCTGGGACATGTGAGCATCATTAGGCCTGTAAATCTGGGGCTGTGTGGTTGGGAGGAGGGAAGACCCATGGCTAGCCTTTGTCTTTGGCTCCTGCCACTAACTCTGGCAAGGTCAGGGTGAGGTTTTTTCCCAGCATGTTTCTACTTGCTGCCTTGTGTTGATGCACAGTAGCTGTCAGCGTGGCAGCTGGACACGTGAGGAATGGCCGTGGCAATGCCATCACAAATAGATACCCTCATGAAACCCACCAAGCTCCTAACTGAGAAAGGCAGGCTCTGAATATAATAAACTCAAGTGAACTCAAATGCCTGCAGTCCGGCGTGGAGCCGGCGTGCTGCGAAGCGTGCCAATTTCACCTATGATAAATAGATAAGACTCTCTTGGTATTTGTGGAATTTCCGTGCACTGTGCTGTAATAATAGAAATGACCTTGGATATCACAAAGACCGAGGCTGTTAACAGCAAGCCGCATTGTGATCTCTCAGGTGAATGGCTGGTTGTTTTGTTTAAAGTATCAAATGAGCCTGTGCCGCTGTATCATAGCGGACAGACCGTCTGCAGCCGTGCTGAGTCAGATTAAAGGTCCTCTCTCCCACAATGGCTGTTAGCAGATGCCATGAAAAAGAGTGTATTCCACAAGGAATGCCAGAGGAGACTAATCCCTTCCTCGGTGTAACCTCCCTCCTTCTAACAGGATGAAGTGTAGGGGCTTTCCAGCAAGAGCGAACCTTGAGAGCATTACGAGGAATAAACACCGGTGGCCCCAGCCCGAGGTGGTCCTACCTTTATATCAAAGGTTCTTAAAAAACCTGCCCTACAAAACACCTGCGAGTGGCGAAAGCTGAGAGAGACAATATTTTTTTCACACCTTTCCAGTGTGGGAGTCTATTTTTTTCAAGAGCTGGGGTTATATCTTCTTGTGTATTATGTCTTCCTGTGTATGTAGGGCAGCGCTTAGCAGAATACCAATGCATCTCTATCTGTGTGTGTGGATTATTGCAGTTATGATAAGAATCTGCCAGCAGAGGTCACCTAGCTACGTACAAAAAGGAACTGCAGCTTACTGAAGTAATAAACTTTATCAGTATCCAAAAGTTGGCTTCTCGGTGTTTAAAATAACAATAATAAAAAATAAAACAAACATAAAAGAAAAAAAAACCCAAGCAGTTGTGTGGGTTGAACGATAGCTATCGCTTTGTATAGAATACAAATATGCATAGCCTTTCCAGGCTGGTCACTTAAAGACTGGATTTCATGCCAGCACGCACTTAAAAGAGATTTTTTTTCTGAGATTCCTTTTTCTAAGATGTGCACTGAAGCCAGAATGACTCACATCGGTGTAAGATATTTTCAGCTTTGTCGAAATGCCTTGTTAGAAAGTATTTTGTTAGCTGGCAAAAATCACATCCATGTTTCCTTTCAGTAAGAAAGCACAAGCGTATCGCAGGGATCTCTGAAGGTGCTATTCTCTCCTTTTCTTTTCTTTTTTCTTTTTTTTTCTGAGCAAACAAAAAGGTCTTCAGCAGTTTATTATTTTTTTGGTAAGGATTAATAAATATTATTGTTGTCAGAGATCCATATCCTCTGATTCAGCGATTTCTGATAGCTCTGCTTACAGATCTTGAGACTAACCAGAACCAAGCTATTCTTGTTGCTCGTTCGGGTAATGGAAAAACAAATCTATATTCAGTTGCCAGTGGCTCCAGTGGGTCATTTCAGGCCGCAGGGATTGCCAGGCCAGAAGGTGGGTTTCCCCAGGAAGGGGTAACCTCCTCCTGACCTTTTCCTTGGATACTGGGAGGTACTGGGCAGGTCTGTGCCACGCAGAAATACCCTGTGGGAGCTTTGCCAGCAAAGAAGATTCACTCCATAGCTGTTTACAGTAGGAGTCCGTAACCATGTGGGTCACGGCAGGGGTCTGATGGAACAAGAAGAACAGGACCCAGCTTTGGCTGGCAGTCAGTGTTCATGTTTGTGGAAATACAAAGTCGTGAGCGATCGTACAAAGTCATGCCCTCGACGAGGCGTCCTTCTGCGCACCGAGCCGGCTCGCCCCACGGGCTGGGGAGTGTGCACTGTTTGTGCCACTGCTTGCTTGGGTTGAAGCTGGCACCTCCTTGTAGCTTTTCCCCTTTCTATCTGGGATGCCACAGCTGAGACAGTGTTATGGGGTGAAGTCTTAGCTGGCCAGGCAGGCTCTGGTTTTAATATTCTGTTTGGAAGAGGCCGTGGCACAGACTGAGTTTTCTAAAGGACATTTTGTATAGTGTCAGAAATGTGAAATGCCTGCTTATCAGCAGAACAATAAAAGGAGATTGTAAAACTGTGCCTTTCTGTCGAGGGAACAAGGGGAGCAACACGCTGTTTTCTGCAGATTGGAAACACAATTCTCAGGCAAGTGAAAGTTGCATAACTTGTCCCTTTCCTTCACTCACCACCCCTCTTGCACTGTACTTTCCTCTTAGGTGCCATCCAGTCTCCATGTGCCCCTTCTTACACAGGAGGAGGGGCAAGATGTTCCCCCTCCTCCTTTATGTAACATGCAAATTAAAGAGCTAACTAACTCATTTGGGCCTCTGGAAATTACCTTATTCTCATCTGTCACTATCCAGCCTACAAGTGGTTTAATTCCCCTTGTAGATATGAGGGTCCTTGGGCAGGAGAATAATAAAGGGACCTTTCAAGGCCATCCAGTGCAACCACCCTGCAGGGAGCAGGGCCATCTGCAGCCAGAGCAGGGTGCTCAGAGACCTGGCCACTTCCCCTGCAATGGGGACAGGGATGGGGCAGCCACCACCTCTCTGGGCAGCCTGGGCCAGGCTCTCACCACCCTTAGTGTCAAAAATTTCTTCCTCTCTCCAGTCTAAATCTCCCTTTTCTAGTTTAAAACCATCACCCCTTGCCCTGTCACAGCAGGCCAAGATGAAATGGTTGACTCCAAATGCCAGGAGCAGGTTGCCCAGGACCACGTCCAGATGGCTTTTAAGTTCTCTCCAAGGATAGAAACTCCACAAGCTCTCTGGGCAACCTGGGCCAATGCCCTTCAAGCTTTCCAGTTTGTGGCCTGTGCTCATGTACTAGAAAATGTAACTAGGAACTCTCTCAGCCTGGCCCCCCAGCAGAAGGGTTCCAGTCCTCAGAGCATTTCCGTGGCCTCCTCTGGCCCTGCTCCAGCAGGTCCACATCCTTCTTGTGCTGAGGACTCCAGAGCTGGACCCAGAACTGCAGCAGCTATGTGACACTTGGTGCAGAGGAGATATTATCAGATGAGGAAAGCAAGCTCTTCCAGACCATGCATGTCCTGGCACCAGGTGGCAGTGACCAGATACTATTGAAAAGACAGAACTCAAACTCAGCTTAGAACTCAGAGGAGAAAATCAACTTTATTGGGCAAAGTTCACAGTTTCTCCCAGGGCTAAAATTGTTATTGCCAGAAACACAAGGAGGACAATTTGCAAAGATTCAGGTTTCGGATGTACTGTTGTGAAACCTTCCTCCCACTTACACTTTCCACAACAAAGAACTGGAAGAACGTTTCGCTGGAAGCCAAGCCAATTTCTAAATGAGGGGAAATATCAGGTGGGAAAAGGGAAAAGGCTTAAATAGTCAGGGAATAAAGAATTCACACAACTTTTAGGTGAGAGTTAACAGGAACTTCTCCCTACTTTTACTGCCCATCTCTGCCTGGATCTCCTGGGAGAAAGTGTCCACTTCCCATCGGAGTGAGCCACAGGGTGGTGCTTGGCCATCCCCCATCCCTGCAAGCTGTAGCAGCTCCTCCTGTTTCCATCTTTTTACTCTGTACTTGGTCCTGTGTGGGAGCAGCACATAGAAAATGAGAAGCAATGCAGAAGATTAAGTTCTGTGGGTCTAACACAGGGCAGGCAACTGGAGCCCTCTCTCCCAGGCCTTGCAGGGGTGACAGGGTGACTGGTACCACTGAGGGAGTGCCCTGCATGGTGCCAGGATGGCATCCTCAGCTGCTGGCTCAGGTGGTGGGTTATTTCTGCTGTGGTAGCTCAGGATCCTGCACAAAGAAGGTTTTCAATCCTTAGCCCTTTGGCATTAAAGTTTCTGCTGTGGTGCTTAACTGGAATTTTATTTTTTTAATTGGCCTGAGTTTTTCTCACGTCACTGACAATACGATTGGAAGTTATAAGGCAAAGACCTCACTTTTGGCTCAGAAAATCTCAAATTGCTGAAGCCTGGGGAAATACTCTGGAGAAGGAGCTCTATGTCTTATCCCTGTGCTCTTGCAGGCACGTCCACCATCAGCCGTGTCAGACATGAAATGCTGGGCTCGATCCCGTGGGACTGTGATGTATTCTCATAACTATGCTTGGATTCTTAAATTTGTTTGGGAAAGAAAAGAAAAAAAAATATTTCTGCATTGTTTTGAGCACCATTCCATCAGTTAAGTTCAAAATGCAAGCGGTATGAATTATGTCTTCAAGAAGTATGGAAAGATGGTGTCCTGGGTTTGCTGGGACAGGATCCTGGGCCAGCCAGGGTCTGCAGGCTGTCAGTTTGGAGGCAGCCAGGGCAGCTGAGCTGAGTTGGCCACGGGTGTGTCCCACACCAGGAGTGTCCTGCTCAGTATAAAGGGGGGGGTTTCCTTCTCTTCCTTTCCATCCCTGGAGGGACTTGCTCCCCATTCTGCTCCTGAGGATGTTTTTTGTTTGCTGTGACTGCCATAACTTCATGGAGCTGAGTATAACTTTATATGCTTTATGCTGACATTGGTATTAGGTTGGCTGCTTTGTTAAATCTGTTTTCATTTCAACCCTCTCTGATTTCAACTCCTTCTCTGATCCCTCTTCTCTGCTGGTTATTGGGTGGTGCAGCTGTAGTGTAGCCACAGATACAGGTTAAATGTAGACAGTGTGAAAGTTTAGATGTGTTGATAATCAGCATCTTAAGAATGGCTTGTGCAAGTACCAGTTTAACTCTCATAAAGATCATAATGAACAAATACCAAGATATCAGTGCAAAGGCTACAACAGATGGATTTAGTGAAGAAAAGGAAAACACAGAACTGAAAGTATGACATGTAGGAAACCAGATGTGGTTCTGTATACAACCTCTGCTACACTACAGCAGCATATGACAGAATACTTATTTGCAAATAACAGTTAGTGGAAAATGTGCTTTTCCAGGTTTGTTTACTTACTTTTGGCAAGGCTGGCTTGTGAGGAAGTCAAACCTGATGCATCCAACTAGAAAATCTTCCGAAGCAAATCACTAAGAGCAATGATCATCTTGCTCCTCTCAACAATGCATTTCAGAGTTTCGTGTTCCTTAAATGCTGCTTTCCCACCAGCTTGGCAAAGAATCCCTGATGTCATCCTGCTGTCCAGAGTCGGGCACTGAAACAAGGAGGCCAGTGCTCCTCCTGTCTAACAGTAGATACCCTGCTAAAGGTTTCTAAATTAGAGGATTGTCTTAGCTCACCTCCTCTAGACTATGGAGAGGAGCCTAAGGTGCTGAACACGCCTAAATTTAGGCACCATCCCCCTCTTAAGGTCTCTAAAGTTAGCTGGGGATGAATCCAAGTCAGTGTCTTGCCCAGGGTCCCATGAGAAATTGGTGGGAGGTGAAGAAATGCTCTGAGTTCCTTGAACCTGTATCCTGGCAACTACAGTATCAGTCTTCTCCAGTGCATGGAGCTTTGCTTATCAAAACTGACTCCTCAGTTGTTTTGATTTGTCTGTCACTTGGGTTTTATGTTGCTTTGCTCAGAAAAGGTACTTGTGAGATCTTCTTTCATGCAGTTCTCTGAGAAACTTCTTTGAATTAATGAATTGAATTGACTTTTCATGCCTATTTTTTCCACCTAACTTGAGGCTTGCTCCACCTTTGAAGATTAGATTTCTGAGACCTGGCTGGTGCTAGTCTTTCCTGAGTGCAGAAGTCTTGCTGCAGTGAAGGCAATTAGCAAATGCATTGTTCCAAGAATGGTGTTGAGCTTTCTTTACAGCACAGCCCTTTTCCTACTACCTGTACCCCCCGTGATGGTTTTGCCACCTCCTGAGCCTGGGGTTAGATAAGTGGGCTTGCTGATTCCACTGTTCTCTTTGTTGTAGAAATGAGATGTGGCCCAAGCCACACTGGTTTGTTTTCCTTTGGTCACTTGTTTCCAGCCACTTGCTTTGCTCCCAGATCTGATAACATTGTGCTTTCATGTGTCATTTTGTTGCCTGGGGAAGCAGTAGAGTCCCCATCCCTGGAGGGGTTTCCAAGCTGTGGTGCTGAGGGCCATGGGTCAGTGGTGCCCTGGCAGTGCTAGGGGAACAGTTGAACTTGATGAGCTAAAAAGTCCCTTCCAACCGAACTGATTCTATGATCATTGCCTGGAAAAGATAGCTAGAAAAGTAGCCTAGTATGAACCAGTGCTCCTAGCATTAAAAATCTACCTGTCCTTCTGGGCAGATGCTTATCTTTTTTTTTTGACTAGTATATACTTTGCCTGTAAAAGAAATGCTGACAGTCTCTCTCCAGCTGCAGTTTCTAGGCTTTATCTGCCCTTGTTTCTGCCAGGAGAAGGCAGCTTTGTGAGGAAACATTGCATTAAACATGCTCCAGCTGTTTCTTGCACCCAAGCTCATCTTGAACAAGTTATACCAAAAGCTGTCAGGAGAGAGAAGCTGTAGATAAACTACAATAAACAAAAAAGAATTCAATCCAGAAGCTCCCCTTATTTTTTAGGGATAATAAGAAGGACCCCCTCATATTTTCAAGGGACATATATGCATCAATTATCTACTCTGTGTCTGAAGTAATACACAGACCACACAGATCCAGGGGTTGTTATGGCAATAACACTGGTAAGAAGATTTTGTTACTTCTCAGGGCTGGGAAAACTGGAACAGTGGCTTGAGAATTGCTGAAGCCCCAGCACCGAGCTAAGATCAGCCTATGTCTGCCACCCCTTGCCTTCAGTTGCAAGAATGAGCCTGTTCTCAAGTGCACGTGGAGCGTTGGCATTGCCACCAGCACACACCAGGGTGCCTGGGAAGGAGGGGAGGGTGAGAAACCCCTGGAAGGGCAGGGGCTGTACATGCCTCAGGGGTCCTGTGAGCAGCTAATGAACCAAGATGCCTAACAGGGCTGTATGTTGACATTTGCCATATATGACATACAGCACAGAGGAATGAGGGCAGCTCTTCTAGCTGGTTTTACTAAGCATCCTCGAGGCATGTCTCTATTAGGAATTTTTCACCAGCCGTTTCCATTCTGGCTGCTCAGCAGAACCTGAGATGGTACCACTGGGAACCCCTCTGAGGGCTTGATGCCTGCAGTCAGACTTTTCTGTTCATGCTCTTCCAAGCAGATTTATTTGCTATGGCAAAATAAGACAATGCAAATTCCTCAGTTTCTATATGTGATCAGCATGGTAGTTGTAGGCATCTGGCTGAGGTGGTGGAAGGCTCAGTAGGAAAGGTGCCACAAGGAGAGAGACCTTTGTTCTGATGGGCTGCTATAGAGCACTAGGGAATAAATGCAAGGCTGTGCTTTACTCAAAATACTTTGTGGATGATGAAGCTTTTTTCCACCATTACAACCAGTACTGTACATGCAGAAAGCCACCCACTGTCCTTTGACTAATCCTGTTTGGATTAGCTAACTCTGAGTTGGAGTTATCCTCTTACCAGTGGTGGAACTGTATGTGAGCAGCTATTGCCTTAAGAATTGCTCCCTGGTGTCATTTTTCCCAACATTATCACAGTTTGTAATAACATCTTATTTTTTAAAGGCACATATTCCATTTCTTCCTAATATATAGTCTAAGTCCACTTCATTTCAGTTTGAACCCATTACCCCTCATCCTATCACTCCACTTGCTGATAAGGGGCCCTTCCCATCTTTCCTGTAGGATCCCCTGAAGTACTGAAAGGCCCCAGTTAGGTCTCCCTGGAGCCTTCTGCAGGCTGAACAACCCCAACTCTCTCAGCCTGGCCTCATGGGGAGATGCTCCAGCCCCTTGATCATCTCTGTGGCCTCCTCTGACCTTGCTCCAGCAGGTCTCTGTCTTCTACTGTGCTGTCTAGACACAGTACTCCAGGTGGGGGTCTCATAACAGCAGAGTAGAGGAGGTAAAATCACCTCCTTCAGCCTGCTGACCATGCTTGTTTTGATGCAGCCCAGCTTTCTTCAAATTCTCTTTTCCCCCAGAAAGACTAAGCTGGTTTCACACCAGCAGAAGCAGTTTGATTTTAGTTTAGGATGGCAAAATAGTAAGGAGGGACCAATCCTGACTGAAAGAAAGTGTTGGTGTTTTTTTTAGTGTTGTGTTTTCATTATATTTCACCCATGTAGTTTTGTTCCTAGTTTTTAAAATGGCTTTAAAATCACATCTAGACAATTCAATGAAACTTAGCTAAGAGCATAGACCAGGCCAAATGAAAGGTTTGATTCAAAGGCCTCCTTTCTCATGAGCTTTTATCCTGACACCAGTTTTTGACCATTCTCCAGCCACCAGTGACCAGAACTGTGTCTTTTCCAAGAAAAAGAGTTGGCACTAAATTTGAAAATTCTTTTCCATAATGGGGGGAAAAAAAAATACAGGCTTTCCTTCCTGTGCTGATACTTGCTCTTTGCACGGGGCCATAGCTTAAAGCTTTGTCTGCGTGCCACTTGTTTGCTTATTTCCCTTGCAAAGTGGAAGTCGAAGACAACAAGGCAAAGTGACCCTCCTGAAACTCACCCTCACACGAAATTGGTTTGGGATTAGTCAGATTAGAAATCCCCACTTCCTTTTCTAGACAATTTGTGATAATTAACAAATGCCTGTTTCATTTTCTTCCATGCTTCTCCTTACAAGAAAAGGAGCAACTCAGGGCACTTTTTGCTGCAGTTACTATTCAGCTACTCCATTCTGTCACTTCTTTTCCCCATAAATAGCAGTTCCTTGAAGTTAGTTTGGTATTGTGTAAGATACTCTTTACAATGAGGTGGGATTTCCAACACTGGTAGGAAAGAGACTTACTGGAAACTATCATCTTCAGCTAGGAGCTCGCATGCGATGCATGTGCTGTATTGGAAAGAAGCCGGTGGGAACTCAGTTGGGGTAAATCAGCTGTCTTCTTGGGCCTTGCAAATAGAAACATGGAGTCTTTTTGGTTGGAAGAGACCTTTAATACCATTAAGTCCAACTGTTAACCCAGCACTGCCAGGTCACCACTAAACCATGGCCCTCAGCACCATATCTCCGTGGCTTTTAAATCCCTTCAGGAATGGGGACACCAACAGTTCCCTGGCAGCCTGTTCCAGGACTTGACAACCCTTTCAGGGAAGAAATTTTTCCTAATATCCAACCAAAACCTCCCTGGCACAACTTGAGGATGTTTCCTCTTGCCCTGTCACTTCTTTCTAGGGAGAAGACAGGCACACCACTCCCTGTCTCCTGTCAGGGAGTTCTTGAGAGCCAGAAGGTCTCCCCTGAGCNTAGAACTTTCCTACCCTTGAGCAGAATGCCCCACCAGCCTGACTTGGTGTCATCTGCAAACTTACTGAGGGTTCCCTCCATCCCTTCATCCAGTTCACTGATAAAGATAATAAACAGAACAGGCCCCAGTGCTGAGCCCTGGGGAGCACCACCTCTGACTGCCTGTCGGCTGGATTTAACTCCATCCTCCACAACCCTTTGTGCCCAGCCATCCAGCCAGGTTTTTATCCAGCTAAGTGTCCACCCCTCCAAGCCAGATGGAACTGCTCTGGGAGATTCTGGGAAATAAGCAAGTGAGGCCAGCACTGCCCCTCACCAGAGCTGCTACTGGAAGGACAGACACATGCCCCTCACCAGAGCTGCTACTGGGAGGACAGACACCACTTGATGGAGAAGGGCTGCAGTGCGAGGCCTCCCCAAAAGAGGGCAGCGGTGCGAGGCTTTTAGCGGAGCCCTTGGAGCCAGAGTCTCCTCGTCCTCCTCCTGGAGAACAGTGAAGGAAAACTGAGATAGGGAACCTGCTCTGTGCTGCCTGGTAGCAAAGTACACGGTAGCAAAAGAAGGTGCTGATTAGTTCTGTGCAATCTTAACTGCTGTTCCTTGAAAGAAAAAAGCCTTCCCCTCTCCTTTTCTTTGGCCTTATCACCAAGGGCATGGTTTTCTCAAAGGTTATTTGACAGACTGGAGTCTTGAAGTGGATGTGGTGTTGGGCCACTGCATGAGAAACATGGCTAAGCAAGGAAGGAGCTACAAAGTGCTGCATCCTCTAGGTGATGTAACATTGACATTTAGCTTGGTCCCAGAGCTGCACAGATCGTGAAGGATCAAAAACGTGGGGTTCAAGCCTAAAAGAGGGCAAGAGGAAGAAATATGTGTTTGGTTTTTTTTTGAGGGCCGTTCAAGAGAGACAGGTCCAACAGCAGATCCATGCAGCTGAAATGGAGAGGTTCCTGCTGCTGGGCTCCTTTGAACCCTTAACCTGGGCTCAGCGGGGTTAACTGCATGGCCAGTTCCACCTTGAGAACAGCTTTAAGCACATGCTCAAGATTGCAGAAGGAGGGTTGGATGTATCTCCTTTTGTGGGGTGCTGGTACATGGCAGAGTGCAGGTGACAGGATACTTCAAACATTTCTGGAAGGATTGCATCCTTGGGAACACGAAGAAAGGGAATTCATGTTTCTAGGCTCCTAGGTCACCCTGCTGTGGTCATCTGCCTCTTGTGGAGTGTGCCTCTGCCCTATGAAATCCAAAGTTCAGGAGCTTCATTATTTTTGCCCTGCTCAGCTCTGTCAGAGGTGTTCTCTCACCACAAGGGTTTAGTGAAGTTTTCCACGTGTCTGGGGATATTAGAAATATTACACAGGCCTCTATTCTTAGAAGTGGCCATTGATAATTCTTTGCAAGTTTCTTCCTGGACAGGACAAGTGTAGGAAAATACCAACTGAGAGGCACGGATGGATCCAGGGCTGGTCTCTAGTTGTGATGCAGTTGTTATTATGTAGAACTACTTCATTATAATCACATCAGTGATGCAAGACACTTCATGACACATACCCTATGGCATCAAACAAACAAAGCCAACTCTGCCTTCTTAGACCTAGCAATTATTTTTCGTGTTCTCACTTGGGAGGAACCAGCAACAAGTTTATAGTGAAAAAAGAGGTTGCAAAAAAGGGAGAAGGACAAGCTGGAAAGAAGAAAGAGAAGGCGGTAGAAAGTCAAGGCATATGGATTTGTTCTCTGAAGAAACTTGTTCCTCAGGTTTGGATCTGAATGCAAGGAGAGGAGCCTGGGTGGTTCAGTGCAGGGAACTGATACTTCCACTCAGCATCAAGATTCCAAAGGAAATTACTTTGGAGGAGAAGAGAGAAATAGTTCTTTCCCTCAGGAGTTTTACAATCCTGGTCTGCCCTGGAGAGGCTGCTCAGCTGCCCAAGACTAAAAGGTTGTGATATTGTGGAGGATGACAACAAGCAGTTGGGGGAAAAAAAAAATGTTTAAGAGCTAAAAATTGAGGCTGAGACTCACCAAAAAAAAAAAAAAGCCTTGAACAAGTTAGCACATCTTGCCTGGATTATGGAGATACCTCAATTAAAATGTCCCACTGGACTCTCTTTGCTGTTGGCTGAATTTCCCCTCTCAGACCATCTGACCACAGCTTGTGCTCTGCGGGCTTCCAGGTTTGCATTTACAGTTCAAACAAATCAACTTGTTTTGATAAAGTAAGGAACTGGAAAACAGGAGCAATGGGGCTTTTAATTTCTGGTAGGCTTTGTACTATTGTCATTATTGCCCCAAAGAGCTGGATCCTGGCTGGTCTCACCTCCTCCAGGCTTACTACAGTCCCACATGCCTCTAGGTGGTGCCTCGCTCCAGATTTTAATGCCCAGAGATGGGGAGCAGCAGCCTCAGGCTGGGTTTTGCCCAGCAAGGGATTCCAGTGGTCACATCACCCATCGTGCCTTTCGTGGGGTGCCAAGCAGGTGGTCTTGCTGAGCCCTTTGCACTGAAGTGTTGCTAGAAAAGTCTGTTTACTTTAAACAAAGGAGCCACAGCTAGAACTCGAGGGATCTCCCACAGCAGCAGATGTGTCTGCAGGTCATCCAGACCCCACAGACTTAGTCCAGAGCTGACTGGGACACCTTCCTTTAAAGCTGTTGAGCTGGCTCCTTAATCCCATAGAAGAGCATCCGTTGCTTTGCTTTGAGACTGTTGAGAAGCCCTGTCATCTAGAGAAGTGGTGTCTGCAGGAGATGTAGCCAAGTTCTCATCCTTCAGACTGAAGTGTTAGAGAAGAAGAATGAAATGGGCAGGTCACCTGTGGGAGCAGGTGCCTGTTTCTTTCCTGCTCTGCAGCCCACTTTGCTAACCTGGGCTGTGTGAAAAGTCTGTGTGTGGGACAGGAGCCACTCTTGGAACTGCTGGTGGAGCAAAAGGTGCCTGTAGATGGTGTAGAGCTGTTCCCTGTCCTCCAAGGGCAGCATTAGGGATTGGAAAGGCAAAGATAAGCTGAGTTGGTTAGGTGTGGAGAAAGTGGTTCTTGGTATTTCTGTTCACCTCTTTGAAGTGAGGGACATCCCCCAGGGAGGTTCACAGCCTTGGGATGATCACAGCACAGCTCTTCATCACGTCTCCTCCTCTTCCACTCTGCAGCCAGGAAGCAGAACACAAGCTTTTCTGAAGCAAAGCATTTGGCACACACAGCCACCCAAAACCCAAATCAGCTCTGACATGTCTGAGACACCCCAACTCCTGCCTGCTCGCAGTGAGTTCATAATGTCCCCTTTTGCTGGAATAAAGAAACGGGCACTTTTGAGGGCCACTGAAGAGAGAATTCCAACAGAAGGTTTGCTGTTTTCTTTCCTGCTACATCCTCCTGAGAGACAAGACAGTGCCCTGTATTTGGTATAGGGAGGAAGAATTTGCCCTTGGGCTTCCTCCTTGCCCCTACAGGTTTCCATGTGTTATTTACATTTAACGAGGGAGGAAAGCTAGGACTGACAAAGGAGGAGGTGGAGGGACATCTGAGGAGGGTCATCGCTCCAGTTATCCCTGAAGCAGGACACGCCCTGTGGGAGGAGGGGGAACATCTCTGACATGCACTGCTCTCCTGAACAGGCTAAAGGATTAGCCCTTGGATTTGTTTTTCAGATGATCCTCTGCTAATAGCTTTGGGTAGATTTAGGCTGACTTCTCCACAATCGAGTCCTTTGACCTTTTAATCCCTCTGAAATAACTTATTCCTTCCCCTGCCCTCCACAAATCCCAATCCCACCAGATCACCTTTTGTTGTTTTTCTCCTTGGATGTGTTTTGAGAGCTTGCAGCAGCTTTTGGTGGCCTGGATAATAAACTGGCAGCTCTGGCTCCTTCCTCCCACTGGGCTCTACCTGGGACTATGCTTATTTCATGGTGCTGCTTGATGTGGGTGTTAGGCTTGCAATGTGAAAGTTTTCCTGGGCTGAATCCAAATGTAGACTTTCATGATAAATAATAAGGAATATCTCTGACTTCTTTTCCCTTATTTTAACTTTTGTCCCTCATTGCATCTGGCAGACTCAAAGAGTTATGCAAAACCTAAAAAATGAAGAAAATAAACCTGAAATAAAGAAAATTACAGCTGGTAACTGAGGCCAGATATAGCTGTGGTGTGGATGGGACAAGGAAGAAAAGAAGAAAGCTGGAGAGAGCCCTGGGGAGGAGATGGCTGCAGAGGTGGCCACATAACTGGCATGAAATATCTTAAGGACCTGGAGTGTGGGCGAGAGGCAGAGCCTCCTCAAACCACTGCAAGCTTGGTCTCTAAAAGCAGCATGAGGATGTGTTCCTCAGGTCCTGATTCAGCTCAAATAATTGTGATGTCCTGCAGAAAGCCACCCAACTGGTGGCACACCCAGAGAGAGGTTCAGTCAGCTCCAGCCAGAGCACTTGCTGTGCTTTCCCCAGAGATGGGTGACACGTTGTCTCCAGCCAGGTCCAGCTGTCCTTGGCTGCTTCTGCCACCAGCAGCTGCAATAAGAGGATCAGAAAAAGCATCTCACACTGGTGTGGAAGAGGAGTTATTAGTTCATACTTATTCTTCTGGGCTTAGGTCTTTCTGCAGACAGATTGAGATGCTTCCCTCTGTACTTTGCCTTCAAACTCGTGCATGGAGGAAATGCAGGGACCACTCAGAAAACTGCACCATGCTTTGCTTAAATTCATGCAAGGCTTAGAGTTATCTGGGGTCCTTGGGAGTGAATGTTGCCTTTAAAGTGAAATATTTACTCCAGATTTTCTCTCGGAAAAGATGGCTTAAGCATATTGGAATTGGAGAAGTCCTTTTCCCCCATCACTTGCAGTTGCTGAGTACAAAACCGAGGGACTTCATGGTGGGCTGAGTACTAGATGGAAAATACACAGAGGTGTTTGCTTGGCTCTAGGTAAGAAAAGGGTGGCACTCCAGCAGCATTTTGGGGACTGTCAGCTTTCTCCTGTTCCTCTCCTCTAGGGAAGGTTTGCTGGAGTGGGAACGCATGGAAGAGAAGTTGAAAAGCTGAGGGCAGCAGCTGCACAGCTCTGTATTCAAGTGTGTGATGGTGCAAGAGTCAAACACTTGGGAGGAGGAGGAGGAAAGCAATGCCCCCTCCAACCTAAAACGGGGACATCCACCCAAGGCAACAGAGAGGAGAGGTTATCTCAGTAGCTCATCCCATACCCCTGTGCAAGCACATCACCCCTGGACTTGGAAAGGCACAAGCACGTCCCTATGCAGCTTAGAAAGTTCACAGTGCAAGCTCTGGTGTACCCCTGCAATTTGGCCCTAAATCTAATGCAAGATATTTCTTTGTTACATCTAAAGCTATCTGATGTCATCAGTAACAAAGCAATAAACCAGTGACCATTTCTCACCCATCCCAGGAGAAAACAGGGACCTGAATGTGAAATTCAGTTTTCAGCTCCATCAAGCTATTGTTTCTGATTTGAATGTTTTCTGAGCTTCGAGTTTTAGAAGTGTTCAGATTTATACCCCAAGTGTCTGTGCTCACCCAGAAATTCAATGAATTCAGGGGAAACAACTGGTCTCTGAACAGCTGCTAGGTTGGGTTTGAGTGCTTCAGAGGATCTTATTAAAATAATAAATTTCCATAGGAACTGCTACTGCAGCATTTTTTTCTTTTTTTTTTCTTTTGCAAGAGGAAAGTTATGCAAGGTCTGCTGGATGATATCAGCACATCTGGACAGCTCAGAGACTGGGGAGTTTTAAGGAAAGAAGAGACAAACAGAAAAACAAAAACTTGGGGTTTTCTCAGCTGGGGCAGGTACTGGAATCCTGGAGAGAGAACGACAAACTCCAGCAGCCCCAGCAGGGCCCTGCCTGACTCTCTGCTCTCCAAAAGGTCGGTGAATTTGGCAGCCACCACAGGCAGCAAATAGCTGCTGATTGCTGCAGTGGGAAGTGCAAGGCCAAGCAAATTCATTCGTGATTCCTGCACTGAATGTTTACTCCATGGCTACGGTTTTATTTATGCTCTCGGGGATCTGTGGAGGGAGGCTTTGTTCCCCCTTTTGCCTAAGTAAGAGGTGTTGCACAACAGGCAGGTGCTGGATGCCTCTGAGCAACTGCTCCCAGGAATGCCACGGGATGTGTGGAGCTTGCTGTGGCTGGTGCACCTCACAGCTACCACTCTGCAACAGCATCCTCTCCGTGCCTCCAGGTGCAAGCCAGGGCAGCAGCTACTTGGTGGTTTGATTGAGTTGAACCCCTTGTAGCGTGTCTAACTACAACATCCCCATCAGGCTGATGAGCCCTCAGGACCCGAGTGATGTGTTGGCCCCTCTGGCCTTCTGGTAAAAGCAGATCTGCTCATTCAAGCAAAGGTTCCTGAAAGGGCTGCAGGGTTTAAAAAAAAAAAACAATCCAACAAACTTCTTTAGTTTAAGTTTCTGCACACATCTTGATGCTATAACAGTTTTTCAATAGAGCCACCTCTTAAAAACATAATTAGAGATTAAATATTAAAGGGCAATCCATGTGTTCAAATGTAATTAAAAGGACTGATCTCAAACTGCTTTGGTCGAGAAAGTTCCTGTGCTTGGCTAAACTTTCAGGGGCTGGTTCATTACTCTGGGCAATAGAGCTGCTTAAATCATGTTGATTCATAGTCCTCTGCAAGAGAAAAATCAATGCTGGAGTGCTTTGCTTGTGTAACAACTACATTAGTGAGCCTGGAGTGCCTCTCCAGTGAGATAATACCAAGCAGTTAAAGTATGGAGAGAGAGTCTCCTGAATTAATGATGAATTGATTTTCATCCTTTTAATATTCTTGCTTACAAAGAAATTCCTGTACAACACACCGGCCTTTTTCTCTGAAGGTTCTCCTTGGTCTTTGGGTTTGTTCCTTGGTGCTCTCCCAGTGCAAGCTGGTGGAGGGAATTGCAGCAGGAGCAGCCAGTTGATCAGCTCTGGGGAAACTGAGGTGTAGCTGCTCAGCATTAAGATATCCTCTGCTGCTTTCTTCTAACTGTGGCTGGCTAATGTCCCTTGCAAGGGTGAAATAACAACCTGTTAGTCCTGGCAGTGTGACAACACTCTGCCCCTCTTTCTCTGGTGCCTTCAGCTGGCCTGGCTCAAGAAACAGGAGCTGGCTTCTCCCCTGCCTGTGGACATGCCTGTTACTCTTCTCCATGGCTTTCCAGATGGTTTTCTGGGGATAGAGTGATTTAACAGGAGTTGGTAAAACAATTCATGTCACTCACTACCTTGTGGAAGATAAGGAGTTTAGGAGGGAATGATGGTGAGTCATGGTTGTTCTTTAAGGTGTTAACTGCATCCTTTTGGCCAGGTCTCTGTGCTAGGTCTTCTCAGTCTATTATATCTGGAAACCACTTCTGGCAGAGGCACAATTACTTTTTTTGCCAGGATAACTTATCTTGGCAGAATAACCTGTACCTGTAGCCCATGCTCTACAGCTTTATCTATTCCAGGGAATTTTTTTAGTGTAGCTGCATCGTTCACCCCCCGTATCTCCTTGCAGACTCCGTCCTTCACAACTCCACCAGGAAAAAAACAGGACATAGGCCTGACCTGGTCTGCCTTTCATAGGCAGAAACTGTCAACTGTACTCTGCCTCAGCCTGATTTCCTACTAACCAGGGCTTAGGAAGCTTATTCTGCTCTTTTTTTATATTTTTTTTGACAAATTACTGAAAATTAGTACCTGATGTACACATGGCTTGCGTGTCTACTGCTGGGCTGCGTCTTAGCTTGCTTATTTATAGATGATTAAATACAAAAATCGACTAAAGCATTTGTATGGAACAAAATATGTTTCAGATGGCACTGATAAGCATCTTTTCATGTGATATTTTAATAGCAGTAAATATCTAGGGATTGCAAAAACCCAGGGTTGCAGCAGAAAATGTTTCAACAACAGATGATGAATCCTGCTAAAACAGTTTTTATGCTTAAAAACATAATTAACATTATTTTGGGCAGAGCTGCTAATAAACTGGCAAAGCCACTCTCCTTCTCTGAGACTGGCAGATGTTTTACTGTCACGTGAGCTGCAATGTAGTGTGAAGACTCTGTCTGTTATTTTGATAACAGTATCCAGTGTCTGAAGGGGGCCCACAAGAAAGCTGGGGAGGGACTTTTTACAAGGGCTTGTAGTGATAGGATGGGGAATAACAGCTTCAAACTGGAGGAGAGTAGATTTAGATTGGAAATTAGGAAGAAGTTCTTCACTCTGGGACACTGGAACGGGTTGCCCAGGGAAGCTGTGGATGCTCCATCACTGGAAGTGTTCAAGGTCAGGTAGGATGAGGCTTTGAGCAACCTGCTCTAGTGGGAGGTGTCCCTGCCATGGCAGGGGGGTGGAACGAGATGATCTTCAAGGTCCTTTCTGCCCCAAACCACCCTGTGATTATATAATTCTATAAATAATTGGTTGTACTTCCTTCTACTCTCCCACCTCCCTCTTTACATCCAGCCATGCCCTCCCTCTCCTTCACCTGGGCCGTCAGCTTGTGGCTTTACGTGGCTGCACAGAAACACAGCCCCAGCTCCCAGCAGTACTGCTGAGAGTCCTGCAAAGGCTCTGCTTCCCTTTAGGAGGTGACCCCCTGCAGAGGCATGTGCCCATCAGTGTTTTAATAAGCAATGGTGTGAGAGAAAGTTTCCAGCTGGAGAGGGAGGAATGCTGCTTTTCCCACCAGAAGATGCCTACCCACCCCAGGGCTCTGCTGTGTCCGAGGCCCATTTCTTGCTGACAATCTCTAACACACCAGTGCTCTCCCAGGATGCAGGCAGAGGAAGCATCTTCAACCTTGGGGCTCTCCTGCACTCAGAGGAAACTCTTGGAAAAGCCCCAAACCCTTGGAAAGTATACGTGTGCTCCTCAGCACATGAGGTTTTTATCCAGCTCCAGCTCTTTGCACGGGAACCGATGTTTTTCTCTGCAGTTACCAGGATGAAGTTGTTCCTTGTGCAGAGCTCCTCTTTCCTCCATCAATGTAATTCAGCAGAAGTGATGACAACTTCTGCAAGCAGTCTTCCATGGGATATTTTTTTCTAAATAAGATATAGAGATGCATCATTTTGTGCCTCTGTTCTTTGGAAATTGCTCATGTACTCCATCCTTAATGAGCAGGCTTGGGAGTTTTTCCTCACCTCTATCTTAATAGAAAGAAAATGGTTAAGACAGCCTTTTCCTTTTCCTTTTAGGTGACCCATAAAGCAGAGTGCTTGCAAATTCATGCCCATGTCAGATTATTTTTATCATTACAATTGGTCTCCCCGTGGAATTTGTTAATATGTTGCTGGCTATTTTCATCCTTCTCATGAAAATGAATCTACTGGGTATCACAGAGCTCAGTTATTATGAGGTTTTGGTTTTTTTTTGATGAAAGGCTTAAATTGCATCTGAGAAATACGAATTACAGGGCCTAATGTCCCCCCAGAGATTTTAATTTAATACACAAAAGGAGCCTCTTGCTCCCTACTGAGGTCATTACATGAAAATATTTCTTCTAGCTAACAGAGTAATTGGGACCACTGGAGCTTGTTTCCCCAGCCCCCCTCAAGAAAAAGGATGGGTCAGTTTTCGCTGCCTCTGAAGGTTTATAAGTTTTGTGAGTGATCAGGTCAAAGCTGAATGTTGTTCTTTCTAAACAGAACAAAGTCCTCGTGAGAGCCCTGTTCACGCCACCGGCAGAGCTCGTGCTCCTGGCCTCTCCTGTCAGCGTTGATAACGTGGTACTGGAGGAAACCACCAAGGTCCAGGTCCTCCTAAACCTGAGTATCCAAACCACGGTGCCAACCTCCCCTCCCTGCACCTTGAAACCCCTGTAGAAGCCAAGGAAAACAGACCCTCAGAAAATGTAGTGGGGCAGTGAGAAAGAGGGGGCTGTCCCAGGAGGTTGCCCACGTGATAGGTGCCTGAAGGGTTCATGGCCAAGGTGCTCGGCTGCCGTGGGCAAAATCACGGAGCTGATCCCACCCATCTGCTTTTCCTTGGTGACTGCTCCGCAGAGACCTGAACTTTAAGGCTGGGCGGTCTAAGGCAGATCCGGCAAAGTCCCCGTGTACTCCTTTAACTCCAGGATAAACAAACATGTGCTGAGGTCACCCCCAAGTTATGGCAGCACGGGAGTCAGGGGGATGTCAGCAGGTCAGGCTGCAGGGTCAGGGAAGATGATCCCACCACAATCCCTGCTACAGTCCCATTAACCTCGGTGACTCAGCTCCTATGCATGGTTAAAATTTAAACACTTGCATAAGTGGTTTGCTGAACCAGTGCCAGGAAGATCAGTGTCTTGCAGGACTGAGACCATTAATTCTTGCTCTCTGAGAAGTAAGGGGAGGAACAGACAAGCCAGAAAACTAAACAGCTTTGGACTATTTGATCCAACAAGAAGGGCAAATTCCAAAGTCGAGGAATCCTCATGTGCTTTGTAAGAAAAACAAAAAGCAACAACCCCCAACTGGAGTTTGGGGGTTCCATTCCACAGCTGTGCCTGGGGCTGTGGTCACCAGAACTCTGCAGGACAGTTGTGTTCAGCAGAGCATCCCAAGATGTTATTCATCGTGCCAGTTTGTAGGCACAGATTTTGCTTATCACTAGTGTGAACTTCAGCCTCTTATTCCAACTTGAGAAAAAGTTTCCAAATACTCTTTTTGTTCTCAATCCCTTTTTGAAGAGCAAAGCTCGGAGGAGAACAGGCAGCCAGCAGACACGTGCGTTCCCTGGTTGCCACTAAACTTCTTCAACAGAAACAGACGATAACAAGTATACTAAACACAGGAATAAAAATCTGCCTCAAACAAAAGCAATATACTTCCAGAAGAAAGCTCTCACCCGCACGGGTTTCTCCCAGTGGGGAGAGGCTGCGGGAACAAACAGACGACACTTGTTAGTCACGTCACTTCACTGCACGCCTGGAAAGCACTCAGAGCTGCTGGTGGTGCTGATGACACCACAAGACCCTGTGCAGAACGTAAACGCTGCGCCGCAGTGAAGGCTTTCAGGATGGTAGAGATGGACCCATTATTTTCCCCCAGGGTTTTAGGCACTGAATTCTTTCAGGACCCATTTAATTATTTTGTTTTATTTCGGCTCAGGCTGTATAGGAAAGCTTAGTGAAAGGACTGTTCATTTTGACAAGGTTCCTCAGGGAAACCTCGAGACAAAATAGCAGTAATTTCTTCCCCATATAATTCACTGAGAAAAATAGCAGAAGAAAGAAAGGGGTAATAACAGAAAGGGGAAGATTAGCTTTTAAAAGCAATTGCTTGATACCAATGCATGGTGAAGGTATTTAATGTCATAAATATAGGTTTAATTAGGGAAGACACAAGGAAATGTCAGGAGCAAAGAGACTCTTATAGCTAAAATGAAATTAAGACTGGCAAGTGTAAGAGGAGTGGGGAGGGAAGGGGTGAGAGAATCCCATTAGGGATGGTCTCATGGTCCTGATGAAGACTTAATGGTTGGATCCCAGCCATATGTTTCTTGCAGACATTGAGCTGCCAAAGTACTTGCTAATCTGGGGGCCTGACTGGCTTTCTTCCTTCTTAAGGGGAGACAGTTGAGGCAGAGACACATCGAGATAAATACACATATGTCTCTCGTGTGACCTTGCTTACAGAGAGGCTCTGGTCCTCTGCCCCACCTGCTCTGGTTGCAGCTCTGCTCCTGCCCGGCCATGGAGCATTTTGACCCTGACCTCAGCCCATCTTGGTTTGAACTTGGACCCATCTGGCTGCTGTGGACTTGGCCAGCAGTCTGGACTGAGGGCTGTCCCACTGAGCCTGCCCTGGTCTTCATGCTGGGGTCTGCACCTCTTGCCTGCCCATGAAGCCCTGACCGCACTGGCACTGATGACACGCTCGCCTTGCTGTCCCTTGCAGTTCCACGACACAGTTAAGAGAAAATTCTGTAGAGCAGGAGGCATCTGGTGTTATGTAGAACATATGTGTGGAGCAACAGAGAGAAACTGTAAGTGCATTATGGGCACAGTGCTGAGACACAGCCACTGCTAAAAGGAAAATAGAGAGACAAAAAAAACCAACCCAACCCAGTTAACTGTCTAAAAGGACACTTTGAGCCCTAATTTTTTAACATGAAATAAATGTTTCTTCATTTTGTTTATACTAATCCAAATCCTTCATGCAGAATGGAACATGTGATCTGTTACTTGCTGGCTGCAGAGACAACAAAAAAATGAAGTTCAGCTCTGACGGCCATGAGCAATGAGGATTTGAAGACAACTTAGTTCTCCATGAAGTGGCCTGGGTTGATAGCTGCACTTCTAGAGCTCAGCTCACTAGAAGAAGAGCTAGAGCTCTGACCTGACGTTAGTAACAAGTAGCTCTAAAGTGTGAAACAGGAAGGAAACTCTTGCTACGTGTTGTGGCAAAACCAATCAGCTCATCTGTATGAGTCCCTGTCCTGCTCCTTCTTCTGGGGGAGCACTGTGCTACTGGAAGGTTACTCCATCCACAGCAGGCAGCTTTCTTGCTCCCCTCTCACCCTCCTGTACTCTGCCTCTGCTTAATCGCTCATCTCGAAGCCCACACAGTTCCTGGCCTCTAAGCCTTTTAGATCCGATTTCCAGTCTATCAGCATTTTCACACTGCCTGGCATCTGCTCCAGGCTCCTTGCTTTCCCAGGCCCCAGCCCAGCAACACTGGGACAGTTCCTCACCACACTGCTCACAAACTCCAAGTAGCTGCAGCCTCCTCTGGGATTCCAGGTGACAAGCATGGTTTCTTTCCCCTCCTCTTTATCCTCCCCCTCCCCTTGCTTCTTTCCTAACATAACTAACTCCACGTGGTGCTTCTCAAACTGGGAATCTGGTCTCTTCAGGATCGGAGGTTATCCCTAAAATGACTGGAGGAGAGGAGGGCTGTGCAGACTCCCTCTGGCTTGCAGAAACCCAAAGGACAGCCTTTGGTTTTTCCTCCTGCTGATTTGTGAAATGGAGCTATCAGTTTTCCGTGTAGTCATCCTGACTTAATGAGCCATTCTCTTCAAATACTTCACATTACCATGTTTATCTATTTGTTTGCCTGGCTGGGTTCTTTAATAAGTGTGCTCTTGGTTCAGGTGCTCCCAACAGACTCCGGCTGCTCTGCCAGGCTGCGGGGAGCCCTCTGTTCCTTGCAGCTGCGTCCCCAAATGATGCTCTGCCACTGAGTCCTTTTGGGACAATTGCTCAACTGTAATAAGCAAGAACGTAGAGAAATTGGATGTTTTTCTCTCTCTGAGGCTGGAATCGGTCTCATTCTTAGCACTTCTCTTTCTGCTTTGTTTCTAAATCACTTCTATTAGCTGAGGATCTCAGCAGGAGGATTATTTAGGTGTAAAGGATGGAGGAAGATGTCCTGCTAACCTGGCATGAGGAAGGCTGATGTCAGAGATGCAGGAGGCACCGGTAGGTTTGGGGAATAGCCCTAAAAGACAGAGTGGGCAAGAAGCTGATTTTATAGAGTTCTCATTCTAAACAAGGGCTCCTAGCCAGCCAACCCTGTCCTTGCAGGAAGGGGATGTCTGACCTGTCTTCTTGACTCTTCAACAAAGCCTGTTGCCAACATCAGGCCCATTTCTGTGACTGCTGCTGGAGGATCTGCACCTGCAGGGCCGTTCTTCTCCCTTTTGCCCCTGTGCTGGGTGAAGTTCAGTTCTGACTGAGGCAGCAGCCACAGGCAGGCAGAGGAAGTCAGCTGGTCTGGCAACTGTACCTACACTGCTGAAGGCTTCCTGTGAAATTGGATTAGCACTTAAATGTTGCATGACAAAGCTTTACGTTCCAGGGTTTGTAAATGCTCTCAAGGAAAAAAAAAATTAAAAAATCACTTGTCAAACTCTTTCTGTATCGTTTGGGGACAATTATAGTATCACCAGATTAATTACAGCGTTGCTACAACGCTCTCCTCTGATTCTGCTATTAAAACACAGTAGAAATCAGAGTCTTGTTTTGACCTTTATTCAGAGCCCCCTGTTAAAGTGACTTTCACAACAGAACTCAATTTGTCACATTTTATTTGTGCTTTAATTTTATTATTAACAGATTAATGAAGCTGGTAATGGGTTTCCTGATGCTCCCACTGGAAAAAGTGAACTGTGTCCCTTCCTTACATCAATCTGCTGTCAGCAGATGAAGTGCCTTTGCAAAAATGCTATTAACTGTTACCAGAAGCAATTAGTCAAAATAGCGAGTCAGCTTCAAAAGGAGAGGCTCCCGATTCCCTCGGTGCGTCGGGAAAAGCGCATTAGTAGGATTTAGTCTTGCCAGCAGACACCAGCTTCAGGCCCTGCAGTAGGTGTCTGGGTTAATGAGACGTAGAAATGCAAATGCATCAGACTTTAAGTTGCTTGAGGGAGCAATGTTGGGTTAAAGGAAAACCCAAAACCCAAAGCACACCGCTTTGCAGTGTCATTAACAGCGACCCCCACGCTCTGTTCTGAGCCAGCCTCTGCAGTTCAGCCTTACAAAGCCACACCTGAAGTCCTGACCCTCCTGAAGACAGTGGTTGTCATTGCCAGGGCAGTGCCACACCTTCAGATGATCCGTTTGTCCTCAGGGCTGGACAGTGAGGTTGCTGTCACTATGCAGAGGTGAATCTTTCTCACATTACTTGGCCTTCATTCCTTCGAACCCAGTCCCACCTCCCTCGGATGGTCGTGGGGGTGGCCCTGGTGGCTGTCCCTGCCAGGGAAGCTGCAGCGAGGGGGTGACTCTGGGCTCAGTTCACATGCACTTGAACCCACTGATAATCCCACGTCGGGGTTTTGTGGAGACTGAGGAGAGCTCAGTATTGGGCCTTGCTGACATTTTTCCTCAAAGAAAACATAAACAGCTAAACCCTACCCAGAGACTTGGACATAGTCTGGATAAAAAACCCACCCTTCATTCTGCCCAAACCCCATTGATAAAGAATAGGAAGATCTAAAGATTTTGCTGAGTATCTACAGAGCATATTCCTCCTGGGAATTCTTTCCTCCACTACCTTCAAGTCAGCATTCAGGCAGGGTGCATAAGGTTGAAAGTGTGTCAGCATCGTGTTCCCCAGCCCCCAGCAGCACAAGGCTAATAGAAGAGTTACAGCTTTAGGACTAAAAGCCCAATACAGTCCACTCTGCAATGTAAGAGCAGCACGTTTTATCTTCCTTTTATATGGGCTTAATGACAGAAGAAGGACAGACCTTTTGTCCTTCATTCAGCTATTTTCACTGGCTGGAGGAATAACTTGTTGAAAAAACACAATTCATCAGTTAAACCCTCCCATAAAAATGGTCTTTCTGGCCATCCAAAGACACTGCCCGTTGACTTAGCTCAAACACAGCTCTTATTTAATAAGGATTAAGAAGCATCCACTAAAAGGAGAGTTTAAAATTCTATTTTAAAAAAGATCAGAATCTTAGAAGACTGATTATTTGTGCAATCTTCAAGATCAAACGCTGCTGAAACAAAGGCTTTAACTGCTTCATCAGATAAAACCCGTGCTCAAAGATTGCAAGGGGAGAAGAGACTATTAAGATAATCTAGTTTGACCTCACGACCTTAGGTGTTTGGCATTTCACTGGCACGGGATCTTTGCTGTTGGTCGAATGGCTACATGGAAAAATGGAACAAACCCACAAAACCACAACACGGCACAAAGCTGAAAAAACAGACCAGAAAAAGGGCATTTTCCCTGCCCTTTCTTCAGAGTGTTTGTAGGCAAGGCTCAGTACTCAACTGGAGAGTGCCGAGTCCTCTGCTGACACAGTTAATGCAGCTCTTGCTGAAGTCCATGGATGGCATTTTCCATCCAGAAGGGAGACCTCAGTAAGTACAAAATTGCAAATACCTTGGGTAATTTGTAGAAGGCTCTGGGTAAATTAAATTTCCAAAGTCTCTCTCCTTTTTATTTTTCTTCTTTTTGTCTTTCCACAGTTGCTTTTATAACAAGAGCTTCGGATTCTGTTCGCTGCGCCGGTTTTCAGCTGGACAGGAGGGAGAAGCTGGGATACATTTCTTTGTGAGTGTGTCTCTTCTAATCTGTTCGAGCTGTTTGATGTCTTTGTATCTAATACATTCTGGAGCTTTGATCTGAGTCAGAGGATATCTCAAGGAGGAAGAATGATTCACAGGAAAACGGGATATCCACAGGGGAGCCAGTTACCCAGTCCAGCAGAATTAACCAGCATTAGGTGTGGGAGCTCTTGCTCTTGAAACGCTGTAAATGAGAAAGTGTTGCAGATAATTATGGGCATGGGGATAAGCAAAGGAAGAAACACAATTTAAACCTCTACGTGTCAAAAAATGGTTCCTGAACCACCCGCTCGATTTGTTGGTGGGGCAAGACTGCCTTGGAGAAGCAAGGTGCTTCAGTGCTAGATCCTGTGGAGGAGAGCCAGGTGCCAGAAGGGCAGCAGCTCAGGTTGGGGAGTTTTTGAGTATTAGCAGGAACAGAGCCAAAGCAATTTTCTGGTTTAACCACGGAATGGAATTTTCTCTTCAAATTTTCTGATTTCTCAAAATTTTCTGTCAAAAGGTGCCTTTTAATCCCACATTTGACTTGATATACCTTTGGTCACAAGGCACTGTAAAGGGGAATTGTCAAGTGGCTTTCCCCTCAGCTGCTTCAGGGCTGGGTCCTGCTGATGCTCCCCGACTCCTTTTCAGCATCTGCACCCGCAGGAGGCCCAGCACTAAACAAAACCACTCCTGCTGCATCACAGTCCTCTGCTCCTGGCCACAGATGGATGTTCATGGTGATGCTCCCTCTGTGCTGGTCCCTCACAGTGAGCTGAAGGGATGGGGACCGAGTCTTTTAGCAGTCAGTGATGTTATCAGAGAGCTGCTCTATGTGAGACCTGAAGAGCCTGCAAATGGAACTGCTGAAGCCCAAGGGGCTGTTGTAACTGTGTTATGTTAATAAAAAGAGGAAACTCGAGGGGTATTTCTCTTTACAAACAGCCTCTGGTTGGCTTGTTTCCAGCACAACCACCTGGTAATGGCTTTCAAAGGCACTAAAGAGCACTGCCACAAAACCAAACAGGCTTTAACATTTGACCTTCCTGGGTAAAACAAGCCTACTATCACCAAAGCAAACTAAGCATGCCTAGCTAATTGACTCATCTTAGGCCGAGTTTTGTTTCCATGACTGAACAGGAGGAATGTAGAGCTTTGCCATCTTTCAGCCAGCACGGTTTCCTGTGATCTCCCATCGAACATCTGAACATCAGCAGCCACCTCCTTAACATTCTGAGTAGTCTGAGATGTGGAGGGGCAAACCTAACAGCAGGAACATCTTTGCCTAAAGGTTTATGATTCATTTTTTCTTTTTTTCTTTCTTTTTTTTTTTGGCTTCTGCACTTCTGGAACAGAACATGAACATCAAATCAATTAATTACATGCTGTTACATCCTTGTTGCTGTTTGCTCATCCACCCACGGACATTCCACATAAAATTACCTAATAATCTGAAGTATCTTAAAGTACCTTGTTTTTCATCCTATGCCAGCAACAGAGTTAGCAATCCAGTGTCTAGACCTAAGCCAGTGGTCTCATCCTCAGAGATATAAGCCATCCATGGTTACTATGTGGTGTGCCTGGCATTTTATGTATCATTAAAAATGGCCATCTGTAGGTGCTGAGACCTCTTGCAAGCAACAGAAAATCCCTTAAGATATGGACAGACAATTCCAGCCATGGCTTTTTAATGCATTCCTCATTTAACATCCACAACTAGCAACTGATCACAGCAGTCACCTAGGATGGAGGACAGCTCTTGCTCATATTACAAACCCCAAACGGAAGGTAAGGATTCCCTGCTGTGGGACGTCCCTGGGCTCAGAGGATCTTTCAGAAGCAGGAGGAGCAGTGGCCTGCAGGACAAATCAGCTGGAGGTGATCTTGAGCAAGCACTTTTACTTGTAGACTGATTTCCTTGACTTCTGGCAAGTCACTCAGGCTAGAACAGAGCATTTTTAATCTGTTTGGATGAAACCATCGCCGTGTTAAACACGTGCAAAAGGCAGTTTACAGGTTTAAAGTAAAGTATTTATAAATCTTAGTGGGGATTATCTTGCAAAAAGAAAAAAAAAGGCTTCTGGAATAAGCTGTGTAGTGACAAATTCTTTTTATATTCTGTTTACCATCCACGTCAGTAAACTGAAGGCGAGCTAAATCTGTTTACCAAGAACCCATACAGAATGTTTAGCTAAGTGTAAAGCATGGTCTGTCTCTGTCTTATGCTGTCTCTTTGGTTTTGAGGTGGGCCAGGCTGCATGCAGCCTGAGCTGGGTTGTCTGAGATGAAACACAGGCGATGCGCCTTTGAATTTGCTTGCATGCAAAACACTGCTGTTAGACTTTCTGGCAGGGGACTGGCCCATATGGACCAACTGTGGGCTGCTTTAGCCTCAGGGTGTAATCTACAGCAACCTGAAGCTACAGCAAGCTGCTTGAGAAGGGAAAGGAGCAGAAGTGGGACCAGCAGCAGTAATCAATGCAGGGCAGGGCAGCCCCGAACCTGGTCCGCTTGGTTTATTTCAGCTCTGGCTCAGAAGCTGGGAGCTGCACTGGGAGGGTGTAATGCTACAGATCAGGAGGTCTGAGGCCAGTTACAGCAAGAGGGGCTGTCTCTGGGTTAGGTTGTGTCCTAAGAAGTCTTGGCAGGTAGATTGTGCTGTGGTTTATTAAACCCAAACATCACACAGACTCCACAGTCCAGACCTGGTGGTGTTATATGGACAGCAGAAGATGCTGCCTTCAAAATCAGATCCCCCCATCACCTGCAAACATCACGTACTGCAGTAAGACATCAATCGAGCTCTCAGCTGAAAGAGAAGAGATGCAGGCTACTGGTCAATTCTTTTCTAGGGATGGCTTTTGACAGGTAACAGGGAAGCAGCTTCATGAGTCTCACAGAAGCTGGCCATGGCCTTGCTGTAGCTGTATTTGTACCCAGCCTTCAGCCAGCACCTGCTCGCACCCTCCTGGTGGGATTGTGTGAAGATGCCGGGTGGTTCCCGGGTGCACTAAGGAGCAACACATGCCCTGGCCTTTTAATGTTTAAACAGCTGCGTTGGATTTGCCAGGGGGTGTCCGACAGAGTTGTTAAAAACTGATCCCTGAGTAAACAGCCCCGGTGCTATTTACTCCAATTCAGCCAGGATAATTTACACCCGCTGAAGAGCAGCCTAATCCTGCACTGGCAAACCTCCCAGATGTTTGCTACTGCCTTGAACAGAAGGAACCCTGTGGCAAGGGGGGTGCTGTTGTCCCATCACTGACCCTGGGCAAGAGAATAAAGATACAACACAATTTAAAGTAAAAGGAATGAATTCAGAACACAAACAGAAGTGGTCACAGCTTTGTGCCGATGCAGGACACCCGTATGTGCTGACATGGAGATGGTGGCTACGAGCATGATTAAAATGAAACTGCTAGGCACTCACAGAGGAGAGGGATGGAGTTTAACCTTCTCTCAGGTCTGGTCACACTACTAGTCTGTTGGGATTGTTCTTGTGGCACAAATTGTGGAGGCACCTCAAGGAATATCCGTTTGGAAAGAGTCTAAAGGGAAGGGAAACAGTATCACATTCAGGACCACCAACAGCCAGCTTTTCTACAAAGTGTGCTTTCCTCCCAACTCCATTTGGAAAAGGTTAAATACATCTGCAGCTACCCACTCATCTTTTCACTGTTAGTGGAGATCCCACTTCAGATACAGCTCATCTGCTTTGCCTGGCCAGATGTGATGGTTGCTCCCTGTCTAGCAGTACCCATTCTCTTGGCCCTTTCCCTCCATTCTCCTGTTCCTAACTTACCAAATGACACACGTCTTAGCATTCCTCTTTATGACATATCTGTTGTCTTGGCTTTCTTATTCTTCAAGATACAGCTTGGTCAAGAGACCTCGAAGTCTTCAAAACACCTAAAATAGAAAAGAGACACCTGTAGATCGCCCGATGCACCAGGCTGAATTCTCCTTTAAATTAGTGACCTCCTGGAATTAACCTTTGGATTATGAGCACACCACTAATTGCTCATCAAGTGTACAAGTAAATCTCTGGAGCAGCAAATTCAGGACTTTGGGGCAGGTGGAACAGCAACTTCTTACTCACTGCTTCCTTATAAAATTCAGAGAAATTGTGATGGCATTCAGAATTTTGGAGAGTTTTACTTTGCTGTAAACCTATTTGATCCAGGCATCTTTTATTGGGTAATGCTATAGCCAAACATGCTCTAATTAATTAGCATAGCTCCACCTTACTGACAAGTGTCCATCAGGTAGCTTCACGTGTTTGCTACAGACAATAATGATATTAAGACACTGACATCACTACACTTAGAAAAAGAACATACGAAGGCACAGGGACATTTTACACAGGGGCTGCACGTAAGACACTCACACAGCTGAAGTCTGAGGCTGGGGGGATGCCGAGCACTCTTAACTCTCACCAAGTCCAGTGCGAGTCGAGAGTGCGTCGTGGGTCAGGGCTCGGACCCTCGGCGTGGCTTGCACGGTGAGGAATGACACCAGGTCACGCCTGAGCTGAGAGCAATCGCTCCTTTCCAGTACCTGTGTTGCTAATTGCTGGAGGAGTACAACCTCCTGAGGATCGCAGGAAGATGAATGGGTTTCTGGCACTGAAGTGCTCTTTCTGAAAGCTAATAAAGCTCGCTCCACGTCGCCTACAGTTTCGCGACACTGTGTAAGGGAGTAATGTAAATAGTGTAATGAGCACAATGTGAGTTTAGTACAAAGGATGAGGTAAAGTTAAAAATGGATCTAGGATACTGCTGTTCTCGGATACGAGCAGTACGAGGCCTGAATTACTTCTTGGAGCTGTGAACAAGGCAGCCCAGCTGCCATTCGGGGTGGCTCCTGATTTAAGATTTGCTTTCCCCTCTTTTCTTCCAGTTGTTTTATAGCTGCTTGTCTTTGTTATTTCTATAAAGATGATCACACTTTTAATGTACATCTTCCCTTTTTCTGCTGGAATTTACTTGTTAAAATGTTTCTGGTTCAGTTGTTTGTTTGTTTATTATTTTCATACATTTTATTTTATAGAATTTATATTATTTCATTTGAAACTTTTGCTTTCTGTTAGCATGGGATAGAAGGACTCGGACAAAAGCCAACTCTCTTTAAAAATAAAAGCATAAATCCCAGCTCAGTTTGAAACTCTCACAAACCTGTGGCCCTGTAACACGTGGGACTTGGCTCCTGCAGTAGCTGAGCATCTTAAAAATTTATTGGTGACTTTAAATTGCTTTCACTATGTGCAGACAGAGTTTTATTAAATGTCATTACTCTGGGAGCCATCCATGTCTTGTATGCCCATACTGCTGAGTTTGCTGCTGCAAGGGCACATTAATAGCCTGCGTAAGACCTCCAGGCCTCTTTATTTCCCCTGCATAAATAAGACAAAGCCATATTTAGGGAGAAATTGGCTTTGTCTACCTGCAAATGAAGATCTCCTGAAGTGCAGTCTCCTAAGGAGCTGATGGGGATCGGTGCCAAATCCTCATTACAGCAGCGGCGCTTTCACCAGCTTACGGCGGTGGGGTTTGCGATTAAGAAGACACAAAGAGTTAGTCCTTTCTTGCGTAACAACATTTTAATGGCAATAAAAAGTGGTTTTATAGTTCCAAGATTACAAATAAAAAAATAATTCATCTTGACCCTTTTTGCTATTTTCCCCTCAGGGAAGTCTGCCCATTTCAGTGAGGAAGCGTTAAGAGCACGAGGTGGATGGACCTACAAAAAGCTGAAGGATTCTCTCTCCCCACTTTGCCATCGGTGGATGGGTGGAAAGGGAAGGTTTTGCTGAAGAGCAAATTCTCTGCCTCGTGGCAGGCGAAACCCTGGGGGCATCCACTGCCACCACAGCTGGAAAGGGAACTAAAGGGAAGGAGTCAAGAGCCTCTCCAACTACCGGGCTGCATCAAGAAGGCACAACGTAAGCAATGGTAAAGTCAGTAAACAAAATTTTACTGTAATATTTCATAACACAGATACTGTATTTCTCTTTTAAGTGTAAAGCTACCGTCTTACACGAGAAAAGATGGACAGACCCTTTTCCAAGACTAATATGGATACAATAAATATGGAGTTTTACATACTAGATCTGTACACAGAAACTTTGTCCCACAGCCATAAAAATTTACATTTAACAGTGCAACATATAATTTAATCCTTTATTTATCTGACAGAGGATGTTTACTTACTAAACACAAGCAACTACCTGGTTTTAATATACATATTTTATATATATATATTTTATATATATATATTCAACAATCTGTACAGGTTTCTAAACATAAAACTCCAAAAAGGCACAATCGTCTATACAACATGTACAAAAATGGCTGGAGCTGACAAGAAACAACAATTATTGGTCAAGAGTTCATGATTGCACGAAGATTAGTAATGGGTTTGTGTCAGAAAAATGTGCTTTAA
>VWZY01003050.1:72353-94445 GCA_013399075.1 Chloroceryle aenea
TGCTCTGGGAGAGAACGACACAGGCGTGTTAGCGCAGTGGCCGCCGCTACCCTCCAGTGAAAAGAAAATGAGAGGTAGCTGGCAGTGCTTCCCACACTCCCTTTTAAGCAAAAACAACAACAAACTGGTTCACAGTATATACTGCCCAGCTTGAACAATGAACTAATTTCCTTCCTTTCTTTTTCCAACTCCTTCCTCGCCCACTAATTGAATTTTCCTCTCCTAATTACCCTGGCTAACTTCTCTTGAATGCCAGTACTTCAAAGCATCGCTGAATATCCTTTGTCTGTGTTTTTTAAAGAGCGAGGCAGCTTTGGAGAACTGTTTTCTGTGGAAATCACCTCAGGCATGAAGGTTAAATAAGCATAAACTGGCATTTTTGATGCACTGGGTTCCTCTCCTGGAGCCACTAAAGCCGCCAGCAGGCAGAGGCAGCCTCGTGGCACATTTGCCTGTAGCTGCTTCTCACGTGGAAGATGGGAGGTAAGAGATGGCAGGAGATGGATGACAGCTACAGCACCCACAGAAGAGGAGGTGACAGGAGGATACTGGAGTGAGACGAGGGACCCACATCCCACTGATGCCTCAGCTCGCCGTGACCTGGTGCTCAAACCTGGACCGATAATTTATACGCTCCCTTTCCTCCTCATACAGCCTGTGTTACCCACCAAGGCTGGCAGCCATTCCCCTCAAACCTCCTCAAATGGGAAATAGTAAAATGCAACTGTAATCTCACGGTACCTTTTCTTTTTAGGCACATTCATAACACATAAAAATGTGGTGCAACCTGGCTTAGTTGATAGTGTCCTAAGTGGTCATTCTGTGGCTTTGACCAAACCCTTGAAAAATCTCTTGAGCAGGCACAAAACCAACACAGGAACAGCAATGCTCTTGAAAACTGCTGGTAGGAGATGTCTTGGTTAAAGGAGAATATGATTTACTGACTCCAGTGCTGACCAGCCTAAATGGGAAGGTGGGTGTGAGAAGGAAGCCAGCATCTTTCTCAGAATGAAATCCTGTCTGACACCTCATGAGAAACCCTGATAAACCAGTATGGATGCTTTCAAAGGCACTCAGCAGCCTTCCTGAGCTGTCTCGACCCCTTGTCTCGATGGCAAGAGGTGGGATCCACAACTGTTCACACCAGGAAGGGACTGTAGATGAACCAGCAGACACATGAATACCTTTCAACGTTTTAAAATGCTGGAAGAGTTGTCTTGAGGCTTCAGTGGTTCTGTCTGATGAGGGAGTAAACTCAGTAAAGTATCTTTCTGGTATCTATAGGCAACAACTGAAACCCCAAATCCAGGAATTAAATCCTACCCCTTTCATGACAGGTATACAGAGAGATCAGACACCACTACATTTTATTCTCTGTCATCCTACAAAACCAATTTACATTTGCCTCATGGACTCCCAGTCCTTACCAGCAGGTATGAACCTGTGTCAAACAATGAAAAGCAGCAATAATTTTTATGGTTTCTCCTTGTCAACATCTTAAATTTGGTAAAAAAAACCCAAATAATTTAGTCTTATAGATTTTCAAAGAAAGAGAACTTAAACCAGAATTAAATTAAATAGCCATGGGCAAACCAGAGTCTTTTCTGATCAAAATGTGCAGGAGAAAACCTGAGAGATCTGGGAGCTCGGGGCTCAGCCTTGTCTCTCCTTTTGTTATTGTGCAAGGGCAATCTCTGAGCTTCCTTCAACATCTGGTGCTCTTTCAACTTCCACTACTAAGCATATTTGGAGGACAGATAAGCAATTGCACAATTTTTTCTTATAGTGATAAGGCAAAAAAACCTTTGGGACCAAGTTAATTTCCCTTGGGAATTACCAATGATTCTAACGTCGTATTTCAGAGTGAAACAACTTTTGAATTCCATCACTTTTCTCTGAAAACTTCATAACCACCACCATATGTTCACTCTGCATATCTGTTATATATCCCTTTTTATTTGTACTACAACCTACCAGCTCCAAACTGCAGCTGAAATGACCGTATTCCAGTTAATCCTTTCAGGGAGAACACAATCAAGCCTGAGAAACTGAAAAGCAGTGCTCCTAGAGCATTGTGGTTTCTAGAATCCTACACATCTGTGCTTCTGTTACTGTCAAACTCAGCCTAAAGACTCGCTGGCCAACCACTCTGAGAAGGAAGGGAAAGGCAAATATTTTGATCTTTCAAAAAACCCTCCTAAAAGGTCTTTAAAAGGAGGATTTAAACTCCCTCTCTCTGCCCTAGAGCCAGACATTCCTACCTTTGTAAGAGCTGCACTTGATGGTAGGGAGTGGCCCAAGGCTGTTTCTGGATCGGGGTAATCCACAGACATCTGGCGACCTGGAGATGTAGGAGCAACGTCCACCAAACCCGCTCCTCTCTCCTGGGCTTTATCTTCCTGTGCTTCCTGATGGGTGAATTCTGCTGGTGACCTGGAGGTCCTGCTAACCGACTGCACCGCGCTAAGGACCGTCATCTTCGTCAGCAGCGCTTTGGGGAGACCGTCCATGGAGTCCGTGTGAACCCCGGCAAAACAGTCTGGAAGCCTGATGTCTTCATCAACGCTGGTGGTGTCCTGCAGGCCGTGTCGAGAGGGGTGATGCTGGGGGCTGGCTGTCACTGAGGGGGTCGTGGATAGGACGGACTCAGCCTGGCTGTCTTCATCATCATCTTCATTGTCATTTTCGTCTTCATCTGCTCCATCAGACTCCTCCACGTCGTATCCCGACCGGTCGTAGCCAAATCTTTGTTTCTCACCTGCAAAAGTGGGAAGTAGAAGGTAAGCCAATGGAGGTCCCGGACTGCCTGGGAAAGGAGGTGGGAGGGAGTAATTAAAAGCACCTTAAAAACCCCACACAGCACGTGCGTTTTTCAGTCACATCCCGTGGCATCCAAACAACAGGGAAGATTTGCATTTTTGTTTTTATTTTCCAGCACACATATTTAATTCTAGAGCTACGTAATCTCTCAGCTTTTGCCTCTGTGTCATTTTTAACCTTCTGGATTTGGCTGTTTTCTTTTAAGCCATTTATAACCATTTGCTCAAAGTCACCCTTCACTCTTTCGCTCGGGGAGAAGCGAGCAGATTCCCGGTTCATTAAGTTCCCAGTGACAGCATATGGAGCTGGTCTGCCAACCTGAGCGGTGGGATAGTCTCTAGCTGGTTCTGACTCATAAGTGGGTGTCCTGGCACCTAATATGAATCACTGCTGCAAAGGTTTTTGAAGGATGCAAACAGAAAGACTGGAGGCTGCTAGGCAGGAATCTGTCTCGTTAACAGGGAAAAGAGACCAAAATTAGACCTTGCCATACTTCACTTTGCTGACGGTTTGAAAGGTTTATTACATGAATCACCCAAGATGCCCTAGGAGGCCAGAAAGCCCTAATCCTATCAAAACCTACCTATGCGTGAAACCTTGCTCACATGAAGAAGCCCTCCTGACTCTGAGTCTGCTGTCTAGTGCTAAATTTCTCCACCAAATGCAGTTCTACTGCAGCTTTCCACCTTCTTTTCTATCATAACTTGGAAAGAAAGAATCGTCTTTAGTAAAGAGACAGAAATCCCATCTGCTGTATCTGATTCCAAGCCAGATTGTCTGGGATTATACTTTATAGAAGACAAAATGTTTTGGATGCACTAATATTCTATATTCAGTTAAAGGTCTGTCTGCTGAGCTCCCTTCCCTCACCCCCTCCAATAAATAAATCAGTGTAAAAACCACTTAGTTCTGCAAAACCAGTAATGGCTGGGCAGTTCAAATCTCAGAGATCCTGTTCTAGGCAAATCTACACAGCAATTTACCATCAAAATAAATGATGCTGAAAAAAACCAGACCCTTAAAAGAATTTTCATGTACTACCAACATTTTTGGCTGCTATGTTACCAAAACCAAAATAAGCATTTTGAACTCCAGGTAAAATAAATGGGTTTAATTGAGCTGCCTCTCAATAAGTTACCCACCATCATAGGCCCTTCTGGTTTCAAATGAGCAGTGCAATTAGGAATGAGACTAATAGCTGCTTTGGAAAAAATCCCCCTCTAATGACTTTGCCCCTCTTTGCCTACACAGTGATTTGTACATTAACTAAATATGGGAACTATAGATTTTCTACATTTACTACAGCAGACATGAAACTGAAATGTTATTAAAAATGCCCTAAATCCTCCAGGGTCATTGGAACAAAAATATTATTTTTACAATTTTAAATAGTCTTCATTTCTAATTCTCATCTACAGACAGAGCTGTTCAAAGGAGAAAATACATTTTAGTGGCAAAAAATAACTCAGTAAGGTCTGTTCCCAAAATATGGCAAGAAGGATTGTTAAAAATATTATTAACAAAACCACATGGTTTATCTCTGTGTGTTTCTGTCATCTCTCTTCCTCACACAAAGTGTATCTTCATCATTAATTTGCAAAGGCAACAAATCTAAAATGTTAGAACCTCTACATATGTTACACTGCTGAATGGAAATAACTTCCCTCTGGCCTCTGCTACAGATCTCAAGTCTTCTTCTCCGTGTGTTACACCTACAGCGTGACCCGAGGATTTCCTGTGACTCTAAACAGTGCCCAGGACACTGCAAAGCTTCGGGTCTCAGCCCGGACTCCCTCTTAATTTTGGTGTATTTACCAACATCACGTAACTGTTCTCTGGGAAATCCTTTTCTTTTCTGCTCCCTCTCTCCACAAGAATCCCACTGGCTATGGAAGCTGATGTCAGTCCCGAATAACTGTCTCCACTGGCAACAGAAGCTACCTGAAGTGATTAGACTGACTTGTCACATTTGTAAAGCAAGGAAAACACGCTCAAACAATGCCCTGATTTCTTAGAAGAAACCAACTCTTTTCAGATCAGCAGTGAAAAACGCTGCAGGCTTTACTAGCAAATGCTACTTACATAGAAATTTTCTGCATGCATCTCCTCAGCTTTCTAGAATAAAACTGTGGAAAGGGGAACCATGCGCGGGGGACACACATTCCTTACATACAAACTCCGTGGGATATCATTTCCCTCTATTGTTTCCCTGTTTACCTCCACCCTTGGTGCATTTGCCAGCTCCTGGTTCAGCCTGGTTACCTGGAGCCAGAGCCTGCAGTGTGGGCGAGGCGATAGCCACGATTGGGGTTCTCTTACCCCCACATCTCATCAGGATGAGAAAACCCCATTGCTGACCTGCTGGCTCTGGCAACACCCAGAGGAACACTCTGCTCTGGCTCTTCTACCTGTGCTCACTGTAAGAGGTGCCTGAGCTTTGGTAATTAGCCACCCCATTAAGCATGGCTGTCAGTCAGTGGAGCTGCGAGAGGATCCGATGCTGGAGTTTTAAGCAGTGGAAGACCCAGGTGGGTTATGGGTCTTCTCCAAATGAGGCACCGAGCTGTGGCTGTGACCACTCCTCCTGGTGAACGACTCTTGTCTCGTTAACCAAGCAGTATTGGCACCCATCCATTGTGGTAATTGTACGCTGCCTACTAAAGTTCCTTTGCAGTTTTAATTGGGGAAAAATGAATTCTTCGTTTCCTATCTTGAACTAGGCAGGATTATAACCATATGCTTCTGCCACGGAGAGATATATTTATATAAATGTATAGACCTAGAACCGACTCGATTTCCAAGGGGAACAAAACGACCCCTGTGTTTAACTTCGTATGAGGTTGTAAAGCCGTGTGGGATAATTTAGAATGAAGGATGTGTCATAAATTTAAAGGCCACTAGCATATGGGGAAATGACTTTTGGCATGAAAGTTCACAGGATTTATTTTATTTTAATTTTTTTTAAAAAGAAAACAGGAAAAAAGTTTCATGCTATTAAGTGAAGCCCTTATGAAAGCGACTTCCCTTTCAAATTTGTAACTCTCAGCACTTGAACAGAAAGGCTGTTCAAGACTGCCTCACTTTTTTAAAGAGAGAGTTTTTAGTAGGGAATGTCTCTCATCCTCTGTCAACTGCTGCAATCTTTTCTTTTAAACCTTCACCAAGAATCTTTCTTCTTCCCGGACTTCACAGGAGAAAGTGGAACACACAGCCACAGACAGCTGAGCAAAACTTAGCTGAAAATAAAGGCATAAGAGAAACGTGGATGCAACTCTTGACTGGGGCTTTTGATGTAATAATATTTAATAAGATGGATTTTTTATTCCTAGGTCTTGAAGCATATAAAAATCAGGGGCAAAAATCACCTTAGTCCATTCCTTTTGCTGCCAGGCCTCTGTTAGGCAACCAGCTCTGTATTGTTCGTGGTGTCACTGGGCTTGTTGGCTAAAGCTCTGCTGCACTGACATTTTACCTCAAAGCAGGGAGTGAAAAAGCTTCAAGTTCTTTAACTCAGTAGCATTAGCTGGAGTTATCAGCATCCTAATACGTCCATTAGTGAAGCGCCTGGGGCTGATAAGTCCAGCAACTACTTTTACCAGCTGTGATGCTATGAATTAGGTAACTGAAATAGGCCTCTCTATGTACTTTAAAGTCCTTTAATTTCTTTTTTTTTTCCCTGCAGGAATCCTTACTGTATATGGTTGTAATAACAGCCATCTAATCATCACCATACCGCAAAGTACTGAAAGAAATTCTTCAGAATCTCAGCTTACAACTTTTCTTTTGTGATATTATCACCAATTAATCCATCAAATGACCTGACTTATCAAGCCCTGCTACATGCTTAGCAATTTTTGCACCAAATCCCAACTATAGAGTTCAACACCTTATTACTTAGTCCTGTTTTGTTATAACTTAGTCCTATTTTGATAGATTTCCACGAGAGCAAAAGGTTCATTTTTATTCTTTCACTGTTAGGAAGACAAGAAAGACCTGAAAATATCTGACCAGACTGATGAAGTTTTTACACATTCCTAAGCAAGTGGACAGATCTGTAGATAACTACAGGACTACTACTAGCTCTATCTATATAGATTAAAGACGGATCTGTTGGTTTGTTCACTATCCCCATCTAAAGTTAAATTGACTGAATTATTGGCTTTTAGCACCTGAGCAATACTAAGCAGTGTTTATTGCCTCAAATTGTGTAAGTATCTTGAGATATGAATCAATATCTGTAGAAAATCATTCCAAAATAAAGCATCTGTTCTGTATTATACATTCTCCATCAAACTCAGGAAAAAAAATGTATATACTGTGGCAATAAAGGCATTTTTTTTTTAGTATGTCACCATATTATCATGAGCTTCAAAGTAAGGTCTGTATGGCATCGATGCACCATTTCTCTGAACAATCTCAAGCTTAGACTTGTGTTTCACTTGTTGCATTAATTTTCTAATGGACCATTCCACAACCATTCAAAAAGGTTTTAAAAAGGGTAAAATGAAATACTGTGAAACCTCACCAGTGTCTATACCCAAACCTGCTGTCCCCTTGTCTTCCTAAGTCTGTCCCAGATCTTTACTTGAGTCCTTTCAGTCTTGCTTCAGCAACTGTCCACTGCTCATCCCCATCAAACAGGACTCACAGTGACATCTACTGGGTTAAATACAGACTGGTAATAGCCAGTGCTCCTCAGAAATGAGAAAAGAAACAACCCACGACCCTATGGGGTTTTGACTTTCATTCCTAAGAGGATGTGAAGTAACAAAGTACAACGAACCAAAAAAAGTAAGAGCAATCTCTGTTTGAAGAGATTATTTACACCTAAGCCTTCCTGAGTAAGGTGTATATTGTAAATCAATCCTAGCACTATGTAGAATATTCCCAGGCTGTAGGTGCTGGTTTCCAGCAGACTTAATCTACATCTAGTCAAAGAGTAGACACTGATATGAAAAAATAATAATAAAAAAACCTTTAAAATTCTTGTAAGCTGTGCAGAAGCAGCCTTCCATTCTATTTGCAAAAGGAAGGTATTATTGTAAGATTTTTTTTTCATTGATTTTTCACTCCTTAAATGTAGGTGCAATGGAAACACAGCCTGAGTCATGATTAAGCTAATGAAGAGCCATGGAAACTTGCTTAAGGTCTGCTAAAAGTAATACATAGCTAATTAACTTAGAACCATTCTATCTTTAGAAGGGTTTATTTAACACTGCAGAAAATGAAAGCAGCTTTCCTCTCTATATGTGTGTGTGTGTATATATATATAAAATACGTATCTGAAACTTACAATTAGGCCCTTTCACTGGTAAAGTAATGAATATTTGGGGATAAAATTTCTCCACAGAGACCATTTAAATAAATTCTGCCGATCTCCTGATTTCATTACTAAATAACTATCTTGTGCAAGTTTACTCAGGCATACCATACTGCTCATAAATTAGCTTACATATGAGCTATTACAGGCTGAAATTTCATAATAGTTTTAATTTGAAGACAAATCACTGTTTTTAAGACAATATTGGGTCAACAGCACCAAAGAGGATATGCCTAGTTGCCATCTGTCACACTAAACAGTTCACCTCCTCTGACAATTTAATACAGATATTAACATTCTTTACATTGTAACCCTGTATTTTGGCGATAAGAACATTCCACAGAGCAGAAGATGAAAGATAAATGGATGAGGGAATGGGTTTGAATACAGAAAACCAAGCCAGAAAGTATTTACTAATACCCAGATGATGACAAGTCCAAATACAAAGAATGCTACGTTAAAAGCTCTGATCACATATAGTCTCTGACAGCTTGAGAGCATCTCTTTCTTTCTCTCTTTTTCCCCCTCCCTAGACGTTACAGCACAACCAAATTTCAGCTTCTCAGGTTACTGAGAAAACAGGCTCTGAGTGCTGTGTGCACACAGCCGCGTGCCCGCGTTCGGGATCGCGAGCGATTTTGCACTCCTCATCCAACCTGTGTGCACTGCTGTCACGTCAAAGCTGACTTCTCATATGAAGCTAAAAAAGGATATACTCCAATAATCGTGATTGCCTGTGCTTGGAAAAACCCAACAAGCTAGACTGAAACAGGAGCAGCAAGTCCCTTCAGTAAATGAGGAGTCGGTGGCTTTGTTACATTTCTGGCTAATGCTCTTAATTCGAAGTCTGGTGGAAGATACATAACTTGGTGATTTTAAACAAAGGTACAGGAGTTGTTACTGCCATAAGAATAATCAGTATTCCAAATGCTCGGGTAACAAATGACTTAAGAGACAGATGTTCTACAGGTCAGGAAAGAGGCCAAGCTCACACTGCCTATGGGAAGAAGAAATATTATTTTCTAAGGTCATAATTATTTCTCATCAGATTTTTCAGCACCTTCTTCTAGAGCATCTCACATTGCCTTCCAGCTGAGGAGGGAGATGGGAGTGGGCAAACCACTTTCTAAGACAGATCATTTTTAACAACCATGCAACTCCTGAAGTCAAAGCTGCACGTGTTTAAAGACACCAGCTTTTAAAGCACCAAAGTCCTGGCTCGTATCAGAAACAGCGTGGCCAGCAGGACTAGGGAAGCGACTGTACCTCTGTAAAAAGAGAAAGTCTTTCTCAAATAGTCTTAGAGCCAAAGAAAAGTGATTTTTAACAACTGTTTGAGATGGTTTACTTCTACCGGGTGTTACTGGTAACTCTGTTACCATATGAAACATTTCCCATTACATTACAACCACAAATGCAGTTTTTAAGGCTTGCAATTGGGAATATCGATTTCTCAATCAATGAACTGCTTTCGGTGCCTAGAAAATGGAAATACCTGTTCAGCTCTGGTTTGCAAGACTAAATAAAACGTGGAAAGCTACAGAACACTGCTTGAAAAAGTTGTGATGATGTTTCTGACGTGCGAAGGCTGAAAATGTTAACGAACAGCGTTCCCCCGTGAGAAGAGGAGGGTGATTTGTGCTGCAGCTTATCTTCTCTGTTATTTATTTGCTACCTCAGAGCCCAAAGGGGGGCGTGTTTTCAGCTTACCAGAAAGGGATACATCGAAGAACGCCGAAAAAGGGAAAATGCAGGTTTCTTTGTACCTAGTGCACTACTGAATCATCCCGGCTGAGTCATGTTCCCAGCATTATTTAGAATTAGATTCAAGCTGATTTGCTTCTTCTGCTGGCGGTTGTCATATGGGAACAAGCGCCTTCATCTTTCTTGCCCTTTCCTGTTTAAATAAAGATTCCCCGCTGCTTTCTTTTCTCAAAACCTCATCCACAATCTAATAAACTATTCCACGGAAAGAAGGAAAATACAAGACGAGGCAACACGGCTCCTCTCCCTGCTCAGAAATGGGAGGAGGGAGGAAACGCCACCGCTGCCCTGAGACACGCCGAGATCTGAAACAGCCCTGACACACAGTCCTGTTCTCCACCTCTCTGCCTCTGGGGCTGCAGCATCTTCCTCATCATGCTGATCAAAACCCACACGAACCCGGGTTGGCCCCCCCTAACCATCCTCCACCTCATCTCCTCTCCAGCGGAGCTGACTCGGGATGTGGGAAGTGCAGAATTCCAATTCTTAGCAAATACATTCATTTGGATAACTCATCGCTAATGGAGAAGCTGAACAGGTCGAGATGAACGATGCTCCTAATTCTGAAATCATCTCTGTCTGATGATTTATGCCCAGTTATTTGTAAAGGAGGACAGAGCTCTGCACTGGAAGATGATGAGCCTCCCTGCAAAGCACTCGGTAACATATTTGCAATTCAGGTGGCAGGTTACGATAGGATTTGATAGATTTTCTTATGAAATGTGCATCTTGAAACTTTTGACAATTTCACGCACAACTATTTTCAAAGAAACACCACATTTGACTACCTTTTTTTTTTTTTCCCTAGGCAAACAGCTGGGGTTTTGGGGTATTTTCAGTCTTGTCATATTTATCTGTGAAACCGATGAAAGTTAAACTGCATAACACTTTGTGACAAATTCAGCAGCAATTTATCTTTAGCATATGCTTGTCATTTCTTTTGGTGACAGTTGTTCCAGTATTTCTTGCTCCTTTGGACTAGCTTCTAAGGTTTTTATCTCTGTATCTTTTCCCTGTATAAGAATTTAAAAGCCTTGCAAAAGAAGGGGCAAGAAACTGGGATGACAAAATAACTACAAAAATGCAGTAAAGAAAGGAGATTTTCACTTCTTACCAAATTCTTCTTCTCCATCCTGGTCATCTATCAAGCCCACTGAGACTCCCAAATCCATGCATTTCTTGCTATGTGCCTTTGACTTCATATGTTTTGTTAAATTTCCTTAAGAAACAAACGAAACAAAAAGAAATTAACTGCAAAGTGAACTTACAAATGTATACAAATAGCCTCTGTTATCCAGCTGCATTTAGAACCAAATGTATCATTTGATTTTACACTTGATAGAACCTTGCCCCTCAATTCAGGCTGTCGAGGGCTGCAGCAGATTCAGCACCATCATGATTGCTCCTCGTTCTCTGGCTACATTTCATGAAGCAGAACAGGATGGAACTCCTGGTTGTTGATATGTTTTGCACTGGTGTAAAAGATCCCTCATTTATTTATGGCTGATTCAGTCTGCAAAGTCACGCAGACAGGAAACTGTCGTGCAAAATTGAAGTTCCTATCTTGCAGCTCTTTTAGCATTTGATGGATTCTATTTTTAGCATAATCATTTTCACTGCTGATCTAAACAAACAGATTAATTTTATTCCAAGTCAGAGCATTGCCACTGCTAATCTGAATCTGAAAAGTGAATGCACAACTCCTGAGAGGCCCCTCGGGCTGCTGCACCCCCCCTCTTTTGGAAAGAAAATATGGCAAATATCATCAAGAAAAGGTTAAGAGTAGATAGGAGTTTGGTAAATTCTGACATATGTGAAATGTATGTTATTACAAGTGACTGCTCACTTTATACTTAAAACTTCCTACTGTCTCTCAAAAACCTGTTTCTTTGAGGTGGAAATTGCAGTGGGTGAAATGGTGGCTCTTCTGTGGTTCAAGATAATTTTATTCCTGCTTTGATATGAAGGTAGTAATTCACCCCAAATATTGAACTAACCGTTAGGAACCTATATGACTGCAGACTCACAACCAGCACATTTCCCAGCTTTACATACTGATGAAGCTACTGGCAACACCACCCTGTCACCAAGGGTGTTTACAAAACCTCCACCGCCCCAGTGGGCGACTGCCTCTGCCGGCAGCGATGGCAACAGCAGAAGAGGGAGCAAATACAAGTATCTGCTACAACTGAGACCAGAGAGAATTTCACATGGGCAGAGCTCAGTGATGTGAACTTGGCCAGCACACCTACTCTCTAAAAACCATGCTCAGAATTCCTTGGGTGCCCAGGAACCAGGATGACCCAGCGTGTCAGGAGGCAGCGATAGGTTTGGACACATCTGAGGACTATCCATCCCACTTTCTGCAGCACTGGGTTAGTTCTTGGAAGTTTTCCACCCAACTGCTGAGTACTCTCAAACCCACTGAAAATTAAACTGCTTCTGAGGTTACAGCTGGGGGGGATTATTGCTAAATGATGTTCAAAGCCAAGAAAAAATTTACTACTTAGAATTCTTTTTGCTGAAAGTATTTTGGCTGTGAAATTCTCCTGTCGGTTTCGCTTATTTTTGAGTCCTGGATCTACCAATGTTTAATATACTGCCTGCTTAAAACAGGATTCATTTAAGTACTTGTATGGACCTGATGATCTGAAAGGTTTCCTCCAACCAAAACAAGTCTGTGATTCTAAGTATCTGCTGTAAACAGTCTTTAAAAAGTAGGGGTCCATCTTTGGGTCTTAGAAGTTCAAATGGGAAATGAACCTTGTTCTTCAAGGGTATAAACCCTTTAACATATTAAGTTAATAAAGGCAAATTTCTTTCCTAGAGCTATTATACAATCACAGAATCATAGAATGGAAGGAGTTGGAAGAGACCTCTGGAGATCATTGAGTCCAATGCCTCTGCCAGAGCAGGGGCACCCAGGGCAGCCTACACAGGAACAGATCCAGGCAGGTTTGGGAAGTCTCCAGAGCAGGAGACTCCACAACCTCCCTGGGCAGCCTGTTCCAGGCCCTGTCACTCTCACAGTGAATTTTCATCTCGTGTTGAGGTGGAACTTCCAGTGTTTCACCTTGTGACCGTTACCTCTCATCCTATCCCAAGGCACCACTGACAAGAGCCTGGCTCCTTCTCCTTGACACCCACCCTGCAGATATTTGTAAGTATTCATCAGATCCCCTCTCAGGCTTCTCTTTTCCAGGCTAAACAGCCCCAGGGCTCTCAGCCTTTCCTCATGAGAGATCTTTCCCTAGTTGAGTGCCAATAGGAGTACAATACATGTCATCATACCTCTGAAAGATCATTACTAAGGACTTAAAATTCTGTGTTCCCACCCTTATCTAGGATGAACAGCTAACAGCTTGCCTGTCTTCACCTAGCTTTCATCATGCTCCCATGATTTCCCTCTCCCATTCCAATTTCTCACCACCGTGGCACCCACGAGGTTCATTCACATAAAGACAATGGGAAAGAAAGGAAGCACAAACTACAAATATTTCAAATATTTGACCATAAAACTCCACAGAGAGGCAGCTTCTTGAGCTTATGAACTAATGTGACCTCATGAAATGTGAGAAGAAAAGAATTCTACTTTAAATTAAAAAAAATGAAAAGAAAGGGGGGGGGAATGTACAAAGAAAAGTGCCCCCACCTTTAGTTTTGAAGGAGAAGTTGCAGTAATTGCAGTGGTAAGGACGGACATCGGTGTGTGTGCGAATGTGCTTCTTCAGCATGCTGGGCTTCTTGCAACGTATCCCACATTCTTCACAGATATACTTCCCTCTCCCCCTTCCCCGCACATACACGTAGTCTTCGTTTGACTTGTACCTAGTAACAGGACCAAGAAATTAGTGGCAAAGTGACTCTAATTAAGAAACCCTCCATCTACCAGACTTAGTAAACTAATAGAATCAGGGAAAAGGAATGACTGGCCAAACCCATCACGCTTGTTTTCTGCTCAACTTCTGGATTTATCTGCTGAACTCACAGCTAGATATTTCACTAGGCAAGCGTGGATTTGCTCAGGAATAAGGAGATATCTTTTTTAATAAAGGTACTGCCTGATACTAAGTGTTTAAAGATTTCAAATTTCCTCTTTGCAACACAGGAACATACTTTTAAAAAATGTTAGCTCTTGGAAGCAGGTTTGGGCACCCTGAGGAAGCTTTAACAGAGCATCTTTGAGGCTCTGCGTTGGATGCAGAAAAGGAACAACATTAGTTATGACAAGGGGAAAGTCTTTAAAATTCCCTACCCGTGTGCTCTGGACTGGGACTGTCTCTAGGTGGAAAAAGCCATTTGGATTCAGTCACACTCTACACAGCTCAAGGATGCCAAAGGTTGTGCTTAGCTTTGGTGACCACGTCCCTGCAATGTTTGGATCTAAGCTCAGGCACGTAGCAATGTTCTACCTGGATAATGGCTTAACTGCAGGCCTAGACTGGATTCAAACTGGGAACCAATAAACAGAAAGCCCCGGAGCCCGCCACCAATTACAAGAATAATAAAATATGCATTATTTGTGCTCAAAAATTTTTAGAAGTGCCACTGGGACTTTTCTACTAAAAAAGAAAAAATAAAATTAGTTTCCTAAGATGCTGTACATGGCACAACCCTGTGGCTAAAGCAACTGTCATCCACAGCAGGCAAACGATGTGAAGTCTTACAGTGCACGGACGAGGGCTCTCAATAAATATTTCCATGGCACTTTTCAAATCAGGAGTTCTCCAGCCTGCATATGCTGCAGAGAACTGCCAGAGCAGCCTGCTGCTCAGCCCCTGGACTAGATCCTCCCTGGCTAGTTACACAACCTTATTGTAGAACAGGTATTATTTATCACGTAAGAGAAATATAGGAAAAGAATTTACATCTACGGCTGCATCTTGCTGCCTTTACTGCTGATTAATGTTCATCCTTTGGAAAAATAAAAAATAAAAAGCCAACAGAATTGCACTGCCTGCTGTTCTTTATTTCATTACCCCCCCCTCGTAACTCTCATGGCTCCACGCTTCTTGATGACTTTCCATTTTTCTTGGAAACATAAACCAACATCCACAGACCACAGTATGGGAACTGTTATTTAAAATAAATCAAACAGGAATGAACAGCTCTGCAAAGGCTAGAATCAAGGAAAAAAATATCTTCCCAACAATATACAAAGCACAACACTTGCCCTCCATCAAATATTTTAACTCTTCTCGGCTCGGTTTTGGTGAAGGAATTTTCTTTATCGTGCTCAGTGCTTGATTCAGAGTTTTCCTTATTGCTGAATTCAGTTGCAGCCATTTTTTTTCTGTTTAATGCTCGCTGAAAGAAAATGAGATATGCAGACCATTAAAATTAATATCTTTTGCATGCCATTCAAAACTGTAAATTATGATGAAGAAAAGCATCATAAAGCCACAATAACAATAACTGGGAAGGGACATTGCTAGGATATGTGAAACAGTCTTTTGCTAAACTTCTTTTCTCCTATGCATTGACTATTTGTGCACTGGTAAATCTATATGGAGATAAGGGCACTGTGAAAAAGCAGGAATGCTTTGAATCTGGAATAGGAGATGCTTCTTTCTTCCTCTGGGAAGGTGAAGGTGATGGTTTTTAGCTTCACACCTCTGCCCTCGACTGGACCCCACAGATGGGGCTCTGCAGCTGCACGACACACTGCCCCCTTCAACAGCAGAAACCTTCAGTGCAAAACCAGTTATTTGTGCTTTTCCCCCATTGCTCAGGTCCTGATGTTTTCGTAGCACATCTCCAGTAACACAGCAAGACAGGGGCATGGGGAAGGAAGGGTCTCCCTGGCTGCTCTCCATCCCATCGCTGTGGGTCTAGGGTCCCTCATACCAAGGGGAGATACTAACAGGTAACATTTCTGATTGCTAATATCTATTTTTTTCTCCAAATATATCTATTTTGGTGTGGAAATGGACTGTTCCCAAATTGGTACAGTGATTAACAGGAGCTCTGGGACCCTTGCAAACCAGGACACCCGCTGCCAGACCAAATTACAAGAACCACAGAATGGTTTGGGTGGGAAGGGACATTTCAAGCTCATCTGGTCCAACCCCCTGCAGGGAGCAGGGAAATCTGCAACCAGAGCAGGGTGCTCAGAGCTCCGGCCACCTCCCCTGCAATGGGGACAGGGATGGGGCAGCCACCACCTCTCTGGGCAGCCTGGGCCAGGCTCTCACCACCCTCAGCACCAACAATTTCTCCTCCTCTCCAGTCTGAATCTCCCTCTTTTAGTTTAAAACTATCACCCCTTGTCCCAGCACAACAGGGAACTAAAAATACTCTAAGAACACTGTCCCCATCTTTCTTGTGGTGCAAGAAAGAAGCATACCAGCTGTCCAGCAGAGCAAAAATACGTTTCTCCACTTCCCATGATTATTAAAGGTACTTTTTTTTTATTAGTATTATTTTTTATTTAAAGAAGGATGAATTCCCCCAACATTTGCCAATTAAATCTACTCTTTCCAAGTCTAGGATATTTATAAAAAGGGCAACAATGAAGAAACAATCCAATTAGCCAGCAATTATTACTGCTGTACTATAAACTGTTCTACCCACGGAGCTGGCACGCTTACTGCATTTGCTCATATTGGTAAGTGAATAAAATGAGAGAGAAAAAAGTCTGGCTTTATGGTTTCTACTCATTACAAAATTCAATGCTGTAATCTGGTGAATTCTTGGACAGGGGAATGACTTCACTGGCTGACTTAAAGTGAGTGAGGAATTACACTGGTTGTTACATATGGACCGAAGGGTGACATCATTCTGGCACACGCTCCTTGCCCAGGCTCCTCCATGCAGTCTCAGCCACCACCTTTACATCCCACCCGATGAGGAATGTGGCTGATGTGGAGGAATCAACAGAGACCAGAGGAAAAGCATCTTCCTATTCAATCCAAAGCCACAGGAATCCACCTGCACAGGCTGCAAGCACCACTCCGATCCGTGCGCCTTCACGCAGCCTGATCTGGGCTGGAGTTTCAAATATCTGAGCGGTTCTACCAAAGCACACATGACAACTCTTCCTGCGTGTAGGAAGAAAGAAATTTCACCCTGCATGTTTTAACAGCATCCACACAAAGGAGGAGATGTGCTGGATGAGAAATACAGAAGCAGAGCCTACTCCAGTCACGGCAACTCAGCCACGTCGTAGCTCCTGTACGCTACCTGGTGCTTGAATTGCTTTTGTTTCCACTGCAAAGAGTAACAAGGTGGCAATGGTGATCTAACAAGAAAAGAGTATGGGAAAATGCAGGACACATACAAGAAACCCAGTACCACACCATCTTCCCAGCAGCTGGAATGCTGCAGTCTTTAAGTGCCTGATGCAAGTATTCTTTCCAGAATTAATTTTCACAAATGAAAAGACAAAGGAAAAAGAAAGATTCTAGAAGTATTTGGCCCACTTTGTTACCTGAACTACAGTGAAGTAGCATTACAATAAATTCTATATTCCCAAAAGCACCAAAATCACAAGGCCAAGTACCCCTGGCTATCTCCCCCCCCTTTCTTTTAACACATGTCTATGTACAGACAGAAGGCGAACTAACAGAGGTGTTCAAATCTCTTTGTACTTCTACTGATGGATTTGAATTCACTGCTTATCTGCTATTTTAACAGTTGTTTCAGTGTCTTAAACATGCAAAATGCTGCTACCACAGAGCTGCTCTAAGAGAAAAACAGAGTTTCTGTCACACAAATTTACAGAAATGCTCGCTGCCAGTAAAATAAAATAAAAATAAAAGCAGGCTTTTTGGTGTTATGAAAAATTCCAGACTGACGCTGAAGAGAACTTGAATCCTCTGCACATTTTCAAGAGCAGCCAGTCTCTTAAGGAGCACAGGTTTCTTCTGTGGAAATCCTTTAGTGTACCTCACCTAAAATCCCCCCCAAAGCCACACACACTGGTGGAAAGGGTAGAAAACCAGCAGTGTTGCAAAGTGTTCATTTCCACCTTCACTTATGCCTCCCATTTCTAACAGAGTCTTTTCTCTCTTCTCCCATAGAGACAAAGCCCATGATTCATTCCTACTTTACTCCCTTTCCTCCAATTTAACTCCACTGTCTTCAATTACTGGTATAAAACTGGAAAAAAACCTGCTCTCAAGGCTGCCCACGGACGAGAGTTCAATAGATATTTCTACTGCTTTACAACATCCCTTGGAGAAAAAAAAAAAAACAGTGCTCAGAGCCAGAATCATGAAAGTTATAAATTTCAGATTAGAATATTCATTAAACATTTTTCCCATTGGCACATGGCCACTTGAGAAAAACGTTTTTAATATCTTTAAACTTTTACTAGTTTACACATAAAAATCTTCTCCATTTAACTACTTTCCAAGGGTGAGCTGGACTGTTGTGGTACCTCATCCAAGAAAGGAGAGCTTTCCAGTTAGGAGAAACTTTCCATTCTTCAGCCTGTTCTTGCCTGCAAACCTCCACCCTGGAATACTGCAGACATTATGGACTTGCTTTAAAGGGGGGAGTCAAGATCAGTGCTGGGGCTTGAGGAAGGACTGAGACAACACAATGACTTGAAGTGAGGAAAATGAGTAGAGGAAAATAAATAAAGAGAACAATAAAGAGAGATAAAAATAAGCCTTCTCCATGCAGGTGAACCTCCTGTTACATTTTAACGTGCTGTACACATTCCAGGAGCTTCTTTCACAATGACATTTTGTGGCTTGTTCCCTGAATCATTGGAACGTGGCAACTTCACCTATTGCCACTGAGCAGCGAATTGTGAAGAGCAAACAAAGTCCCAGGGTTCCTGTTTGCATTTTGTTCACGTGTCTCTTCGTTTCCCACGGCGTCCATTGTCTAAAGAATTGCTTTTTTAGTGACAGTGATGAGCAGCAGTGATGCAGCAGCCTGAGAGCTCTGTAAACACGACTCCCTTCTGGGGGCAAAGCCAGGAACAGTTCAGGAGAAGATCAGCAGTTAAAGCCCCACGAGCAGAACCTGCCACATTATTCTCTCTGGGAGTGAGGAGGCNTGGAATATTAATTTCCAAATGGACCCCCAATGTCTTCCATCCTCAGGCTCAACCAGAAAAAAAACAGTAGAATTACAAGTCCTGGACTGAATAAGAAATTTCAGTTTTTGCTTCTTAAAACTTAGCTTCTGTGAGGAAGTTTTCATGTTGGCATTGTCCAGTCCATTACTGGGTCTAACTGGAGACTGGTAATACAGAAGTATATTGGAATAACAGCAGCATCCTTTGGAAAGCAGCTGAAATCCCACTGCCCGAGTCATTAAAAGGGGAAGCAGATAACTCTGGAGGTGTTGGGTCAGAGCAGGTCTTTGAAATGTTTAATTTCTACCATCCTACACTTTGCTCGTACCATCTGAGATGCCAATTAAACTTTAATTGGTGCTTTCTCGCTGCACTTTCATCCTTCATAATGGCTCTGAGTAAAGCCTGTAAATCAGCCGCAAGCAGAGCTTAAGAACTCTTCATTCTCACCATGCCCGTGTGCTTCATTCAAAACGTCAGCAAGGAAGCCTGAAGAAAGATTAGTAACTGTGGTTCTTTTGTGGCAGAAGCACTGTAAACGTACCTGACAGCTGCCTATTACAGCATTTAAGCACTCCTCGAGTGTTTAAAAGAGTGCTGTCAAAATATTTTTTTCGAAATATTATTATCCATTATTTATATTCTAAGCAGAATTTGTTTGTAGACAAAATTTGTTCTTCAAGAGGCACGCCGTCGCTTTGTTATCAGAGAACTTCTGCTGCTAGACTGCTCTTTCAAAATAAAACAAACAGGAGGCAATGACACAACTGAGCCGAGACTCGCTTTAGAAAGAATCCCTCAGCTACCTGCAATGAAAAAATCTAGCTCTTCTAATCCTTTCTTCTTTGTTTTGCTTTTAATTTCGCACGCTGTGGGTACGACGTCTCGCGAAGTGTACGAGGGAACAGGCTGGAAAAGGTGGAATAAGTTTAAACAAGGACAAGACGCTAACGCAGAGCCAAAGTTCGGTTCAGTTACAGCACTGACACAGACTCAGCAGCTCGTACGTACACGAAACATTACAGGTGGAGTTTTGACCTCTCATGAAAACACAAGTGCAGTCTCGCACTGATTTCAGGAGGACCAGGTTTCACTCTAATGCCCTTTTGGTTTCAGCCTGTCTTCTCAACTCCCTCTAATTCTGAAACTATTTTTTCCTCTTACACAGTTTCTCATCCTATTGCAATCCCTTAGAAGAGAAAATACCAGCTGACTTTTAAGGCAAAATATGCAATTATGATCTTAAATTAACCCGTTTTAAGTTAAAAGCGTTTAACAAGAATTTACATCAGAAGTATTTTTGGTTCACCCTTTGCATTTCCAAAATAGCCACATTTCTGCCACAAGAAACACTTTATGTTCGGATTTAAATCCAGGAACTAATGCCCATGAAAAGTGATAAATCCTTATGAACAGGTTTCTTAATGGAATTACTTAAGATCTTTTTAGCAGTTTGATCCAGCGTAACTAAAATAAATAAGCACATATATTATACATGCCAGGCATATTACATCCCCTAAAATGTGGACAAGCATGACTTCCAAAGGAAATCCTCTGTAAACCATCAGTACACATCAAGCATAGCTTAAGTACCTTGGTTAAGCTGTTCTTCCACTTGCTCGAGTAGACCAAGACATCGGACCTGGGATGAGTTGTTCTTGCTTGAGTGTAGAGTGGCTTTTCAACTTTTTGTTTGGAGTTGAGGAGGGAGAGAGCAACCTTTGTGGACAAACCAAGCGGATTGGGGTTGTTGGGACTAACGGTCCATGTAGAATAGGCTGAGATCTTCTGATCGTTTTGCAGCAGATGCAATGGTTTTCTCTTCAGGAGGTAACACCAGGTAAAACTCGTTGTGGTCTTGAGGCTTGGAAAGGACAACATCTGCATTTCTCCTGCGTTCATCGTGGCCAGCGTAGTGACAGGATTGGCTTGGCCCTGGCTGTTGACGTGCTTGTTCTCATTACCGTTACTCGGGGACCTTCTGTCTTGACTGCTACTTACGGCCTTGAGGAGAGAACTCTGATTGTTTGCTGCAGACAACTCAGAAGGTTTTCTAACTACAAACACTGGTGATGCTGAAGACTCACGGTCCTCTGATTCCAGCGGTGGCTCCTTTAGCACTTCTGAAACCCCGGTGTCAGATGAATGACGGTCAGGCAACAGCAGGTCTGAAGGCCCAGCCTTGCTGCTCTTTTCATGCTGCACAACCCCATCAGGATCTAAGAGGTGATTTTCAAGAGGCTCTGTGGTGCAAACCTGCCTTACCAAAACTGGTTTCTTTTGCTTACTGGTAGTGTCACTAGATCTAGCGTTCAGTGAATGCAGTGGTCTAGCATCTGTCACACAGGCAGCTCCACTCTCATCTTTAACACGTTTTTGCTGTTTCTCCATGGCAATATCTAAACTGTTGGCTGGGGAAAGCATGCGTTTACTCGAAGCTGTAGCTTCTGGCTGAGGGAAGAGTCCACTAACTGGCACTTTCTGGATGATATTCGAAGAGCTTGACGAAGGTGAATTTCTGGTTCCACTTTCTGCTTGCAAATTTTCAAACTCAAATGAATTTGGCAAAGTCCTCTGGTGATCTTTGTGAGATTTTGGCAGCTGCGTTTTGCCTTCGAGTGTTGGCACCGTCGCAACGTTTGTTTTGCAAACAGGTTGATTTACCTGATCCTGGGTCACTAAAATGTGAGGAAGGGGTGTCACAGTTGCAAAGCCATAGGATGGCATACTGCTGTGGATACGGACGGGAACCACAAAGGGAGGGATCTGCTGTATTTGGCTGCTGCAGTCATTAGGGACAACTTGTTTTAGAGGAGGCACGGAGTACGGATTCGACATGTCAGACAGTTTTGTCTGCAGTTCAAAGGAGGATGCGTTCTGGTCTGCCCCAACTTGACTTGGAACAGTCTGAGCTGATACAGTATTTTTGAGCAATTTTGAAGAGTATGGCTGACCTATATGTAATGTTTTAACGTGGAGTTGATACTTTGGAGCAAAACATTCCTTTTTTTCATCGGGATAAGGAAGCGCATATGTGCTCACTTGTTCCCCTTGGGCTGATGTTTTAGCTGAGGTCTGGGAAGGCTGATGAGTCGAGGACGGCTGTCCTTGATCATTCAACCCATGATCTAGAGGCTGCTGGACTGGAGTCAGGCTA
>VWZY01003050.1:96926-123841 GCA_013399075.1 Chloroceryle aenea
TTGCAAATTTTCAAACTCAAATGAATTTGGCAAAGTCCTCTGGTGATCTTTGTGAGATTTTGGCAGCTGCGTTTTGCCTTCGAGTGTTGGCACCGTCGCAACGTTTGTTTTGCAAACAGGTTGATTTACCTGATCCTGGGTCACTAAAATGTGAGGAAGGGGTGTCACAGTTGCAAAGCCATAGGATGGCATACTGCTGTGGATACGGACGGGAACCACAAAGGGAGGGATCTGCTGTATTTGGCTGCTGCAGTCATTAGGGACAACTTGTTTTAGAGGAGGCACGGAGTACGGATTCGACATGTCAGACAGTTTTGTCTGCAGTTCAAAGGCGGCTGCGTTCTGGTCTGCCCCAACTTGACTTGGAACAGTCTGGGCTGATACAGTATTTTTGAGCAATTTTGAAGAGTATGGCTGACCTATATGTAATGTTTTAACGTGGAGTTGATACTTTGGAGCAAAACATTCCTTTTTTTCATCGGGATGAGAAGGAAGCGCGTATGTGCTCACTTGTTCCCCTTGGGCTGATGTTTTAGCTGAGGTCTGGGAAGGCTGATGAGTCGAGGATGGCTGTCCTTGATTATTCAACCCATGATCTAGAGGCTGCTGGACTGAAGACAGGCTAGCTGGATTACAGTTTTGCATCGCCGAGTGAGGCCTGGAGTGAGGCTGTGAAGACTGACGACTCTANAATCCTTTTTTTCATCGGGATAAGGAAGCGCATATGTGCTCACTTGTTCCCCTTGGGCTGATGTTTTAGCTGAGGTCTGGGAAGGCTGATGAGTCGAGGATGGCTGTCCTTGATTATTCAACCCATGATCTAGAGGCTGCTGGACTGAAGACAGGCTAGCTGGATTACAGTTTTGCATCGCCGAGTGAGGCCTGGAGTGAGCCTGTGAATGCTGAGTACTTGAAGGAAACTCCACCGAAGACTTGCTGGAGGTGGGCAGCCTGTGCAATGGCACTGCAGGCACATCTGCTGCATGAGCTGTCTGAAATGAAGCAGTTGATTTACCTTGAGGCTGATGATTTTCTGGAGCAATATTTAAAGATATTTGTCTTACAAAGGGCCCTCTCCTCCTTTCTAGCAGAGGCACGTGTCCAGTAACTCCATTTGCAGATGACACTTTTGGAGTGGCTACGTCTACAAGTGGGGCAGGTGTTGATGGAGACATGCTTCCACAGTCAAAAGACTTACTCCTGTAGTCCACAACCTCCATGGACGGCTGCGTGCAGCTGATTTGCTCCGAGGCAGCACGTCTCATTTCCCGGTAATGAGGTCCAGGCACAGCCAGGGCGTGTGAGCCAGCGGGAATCATGAGGAATTCTGATGACTTAGTAACAGGCTCTGCTTTGGAAGGGTTCTCAGCCTTCAAAGTGTCATCTTTATCAAGTGAAGCTGAGAAACTGGAGGCATGAGACAAGCTACTCTCCCGACTTAGGCTTCTGGAGAGCGTGGAGTCAACACTTGATTCGGCAGATGAGTGCTCCATTTCAGCCAAGCGAATTCTTTTCTTCTTGGGTGGAAGCTTCTCTGTTGGCAATTTTGACAGCGTTTCGCTGCGCTGTGGCCAATTAAACTTTTCTGTCTTTTCCTGATCGTTGCCCTGGTTTTCTTGGTCCCTGTCTGGTTCTTCTGTGACCAGGATTTCAGGAACCTGGATGTTATGCTGGCGAACAAGTCTTGATGGCTGAAGCGGAGCACTTCTCTCATTAGAAATGATCTGGCTTCCCTGAACCTCCCCTCTGGGTGCTTCTGAGGACCGGGGTGGATAATGCTGGGGGGTATTCAGGTGGGAGTGTCTATCCTCTTGGATGACAATCGTATTCAAAGAGCGGTGCTTTGCAACCTTGTTGGGCTCTTGAGAGGAAACTGGAGATACTCTTTCAAACGACTCCGATTTCTCAAAGGAGCTGTTTCTGCTCAGCGAGTTGGTGTGCTGGATCACAGAAATGCCAGTCCCTTGTCTTTTCAGCTCCACCTTTTCTTGCCCAGCTGAACTCACCTGTTTTTCAATGAGCGGAGCCGTCTTTGGCTCTGTTGCCTGCTCTGTGCCTCGAGCCACAAGCTGGATTTGGGAACCCTGAAGCAGAAGCTTGTTTGGCTGTTGTGATCCCACCACCGTTGTCGCACTGTGTTTGGTCAGACTGGAGGGATTTGCCGGCTTGCTCTGGCCTTCTGCGTTCTTTGACGGTACGCTCGCATCGTTTTGCTGTGGGTCGTCGTCATCACCAACACTTTTCATTTTCCTTCTTTTCCTTATCTGGGGTGTCTGCTCCCAGACGCCAGTTGAAGTGGTGACTCTGTAGTGTAGAATTTGAGGCTGGGTACTGTTTGGAACAGTTTTATGCTCCGGCTCTCGGACTGCTGCTTTTGTTTTAGGTCCGTGCAACTCCGAACAATAAAATTTCTTGTGATTTTCAAAATTTTCCAGTTTTCTGTATCTGTTTCTGCAGGTTTCACACTCAAACATTGTTCCTCGCACCTGAGGGGACTTCTTTGTTTTTTCTAAATTGGATCCCTGTGCCAGGGACTTGCTCCTTTGCAATAAAGACTCGTTTGATAAATTACACCCCAGGTAACTTTCTTCTACAGATCGCACCGGTCCAAGAACTTGGCTTTCACCAGCAGAAGAATCTTCTATTGCTGCCTGTCTAACAAGAGTCCGAGGATGTCCACCTTGGTTCAGTGGAGTAGCAGGTCCTGATACAAAAACATCATCGTATAAAGAGCCAATTTTATCATCAAATGATTGACTTCCCCGAAGGGGATGAGAGGGAGGTATTACATTTGGAGGTACTGCTGAGTAACTGGTAGTAGGCATGGAATTGCTTCGTGTTATAGGTAAACAGTCAAGGGACGGTACAGAGAGAAGAAAAACTTGCTTTGATTTCTCAGTGGGTGTGAAAGGAGACTTTGGTATATCAGAGCTTGAGCTAGTTCTTCTTCCCATGGGCTTTAAATCGAACTGAAAAGAATCCTTAAATATGTAGGATTTTGGTGAATCGATGCTTCCTCTTCTCGAGAGAGATGTTCTCCTTGGCTTCACGCTATCTAACTGTTTGTCATCCACAACAGCTTCATTATCAGAAATTAACTTGGAGATCCGCTCCTCGAGAGTTTTTGTTGCCATGGGAGGTCGCATTTGGCCAGAGAGAATCAGATTTTTGTCGGCACAGACGGTCTGTACCACTGATGCTACCACGCCGCTTGCTCGCGGCACGCAGGGCAGGTTTTTGTTTGGATCTTTCTCAGAGGTCAACAATCCCCTTACGAAAGGAGCTGGTGGGCTCATCGTTTGATCGGCACTTTCAGAACGAGAGAAATAACCAGAGTCGGTACTACCTAAACTTCTAGGGCTCAAAAGACACTTTCCTTGCTGATCTTGGGAACCATCGGTCGCCTGCTGTCTCTGGAGCTGAGCGTGCACCGTTCCTGCTGCCGATCCCAGCTGTTCCTCCGACAGGCCCATTTCTACTTTCTGATGTTGCTTTACGTCATTCTCCTTGAACGAGGCTGCATGTGTTAAATTTGACTGAAGAGCTGTCACTTTAAAGTCTCCTTTTCTCTGTGCTGCAGCAAGCTCGGGTGCTGGCTCTGTTACTTTTGGGCTGTCGGCCCTTAACGGGGAAACATTTACGGGATGAACTACCACTTTTGGTAGAGCTGCCCTTACTTGAGGTTCTGTATCGTGCAACGAAGAGTCACCTGGTACACAATCAGCGTTGCTCACTGGAATAGGGCTTCCTTTCTGCAACGCTTCTGCACTTGAAATGACTTTCACTACTTGCGCAGGTTCCAGTTCTTGATCATCTTGTCTTTCATCAGCAGTGCCTTCATCTTCACTTTCACCGCTCTCCTCCACGTCTGAGTGAATGCTAAGTGCTTTGTCCGAGTCGTGAGATAAGAAGAGGCCACCTGAATCTGGCTGGAGGACAAGTCCAAGCTTGATAGCGTGTGCATGAGATTTTTTGTGCTTGTACAGATTGCTTTTGGTTTTAAATGAAAACCCACAGGTCACGCAAGGATAGGGCCGCTCTCCAGTATGGGATCGGATGTGCTTTTGGAGAACGCTGGGCTTGGCACAGGCCCGATTGCAATACTCACAGACATATTTCCCCAGTTTTTTAGGCTTCTGGTCTTTCAAGAGGTTACATATTTGTTCTACACCATGGTTTACAACTGATGCTATCTGGGCTGAATTATACATGGGACCTATAGACAAGTGTGTTGAACTTGACGTGCTAATTGACAAAGGTGAAGACGAACTGGCTACTAACTGGTTTTGAGGAAAAACCTGAGTTACAGTGGAAGATGAGGTGGGAACGACGGACGAAGTTACTGCTATGCTGTAAATCTGCTGGAGCTTGGGGTTTTCTTGACTCTGCTGTTGCACCAGCGATCTAGTGAAACTTGGACACATAACAACCTGGTGATTTTGTTGACTGGTTTTAGAAATAAGATCTTGAGAATAAGAAACCGACTGGCTTTGTGCTTGTCCAGTCTTGGCCGTTGCTGCTACATGCACATTGTTTAACGTACACGGGTAATAGTGAGGTCCACCTGCAAACTCCTGCTGTGACAACGCAGCCTGGTTTTGGACGCTCATTGTATTGGACGTGAGACTAGAAGAGGTGCTTACAGTTTTATTTGGTCTCAGTTTCTCTATCTGCATCCCATAAGGGGGGCACTCTTGTGCTAAGGTGTTCAGTTCAGGCTCCATAGCTTTTAGTAAGACATCGAAAGCGGTACGTGTACATGGGGAAGACGTACTGCAATCGACAAAATTAATACATTCATTACTGTCAGTCTTTGTTTTACTTGACGAGGAGTTTGAGAGAGACTTCTTCTCTGGCGAGTTCAGTTGGTTTGCATCAGCATCCCCCACCGCCTGTTTACCCCCCTCTGAGGACCGATGCGTCAGCGACAGCTTGGTCTGCATTGATGTCTCGGATTTGGTTGTTTCGACGCTTATCTCGGCGCCGAGCGCTCCCCCGTTCTGTTTGGTACATTGATTTCCATTCTGCACGGGCAGGGGATCCTGTGCCGTGCTGCGTTGGGAGGCATCTGGAAGAGCTTTTAGTGGTGCAGGGTCTATATTTTGCTTAACCTTGGCTTCGGCAGGGCTTCTCAAAGGCGATTTTGGTATTTTTTTTAAATGGTTTTCAGTCACAATCTTTTTTCTTTTCACTCCCTTAACTGTATCTTGGGTTCCTCTAGTACCAGCATCAGTGATTTCTGTTAAAACACACAGAGAATAAAAAAAGAGTATTAAGTCTGGATAATGCAGTAGATTTTTATTTCTGCGACTGTATCATCTCTACGTTTCCACAGTAAGCCCTGGGCCAACTGGACTGTCCACCTCTCTAGCCTCTAACATTTTATTTTTTAGCAGTAAACTCAGCAAAGATCTATTTTGTTTTCATCTAAAAAGAGCAATGCTTTCTAACCCATGCCCTAAGACATTACCAACGTAACTCATAGGAGAAGCTTCAAAGGAAATGTAAGAAAAGAAAGGCTACTGAAAGAATATTTTAGCATTTACAGCAGCTCCTTTTCACATAAAGTAAAAAGAAACCTCTCTCTTGCACTTGTTAAAAAATTCAGATCATTACAGCAGGAAAATGAAGAACCGAGACACAAATCCATTCTCATGTCGTCGTTTGTCACTTTCTCCATCTATATGTTGCCATAGTCAAGGAATGAAGACAACTTCCTCCTGGTTATATTTGTAAGTAGATTTATCATGGAAATGGCACAACCACCCACACCATCTGTCAAATACTGTATTTCAGAGCTCCAATTACTGAACTTCAGTAGCGTTTCAGATGAGCAACTACTGTGGATGAATAAAATCAGTCACACTTAAATGACTTTCCATTTGTGCATCATGAAACAAAATAAACCAAATCTGAATTATTTCATTACTAGCTCCACTTGGTGCTGATTTTAAGCAAGTATGCATGCGGAGTTTCAGGGGTGTAATGAAGAGCAAATGAACTGGAGTATTATTCAGCAGAATAATTTTGCAGCAAGTTCTTATATTTGTACAGAGTCCAATTTCTTCTATAACAAAAAATACAATACAGATTGAATTTCAGTGTTGATACTCACAACCTGATTTTTTTTAATGGATACCTGATGTTACACACATTTGTTTACCTCAGCAGTGTGATATTTAATTTGTTAGTTAATTACTTTTTTTTTTTTTACATCTTTCCTAACATACAGTCAGTCATAGCCACTACCTCAGCTGCCACCACTGGTAGTGCAGAGGAAGCCAAATATTAATTTGATGTTAATTCATCTTCTGAAAAAGTCCTTTAGGATCATCAAGTCCCAACTGTTCCCCCAGCACTGCCAGGGCACCACTGACCCCTGGCCCTCAGCACCACAGCTCCACGGGGGGCTTGGAAACCCCTCCAGGGGTCACGGGGACTCCACCCCTGCCCTGGGCAGCCTGGGACAGACCTGGACAACACTTCTCAAATTTTTCCCACTATCCAGCCTAAACCTCCCAAGCACAACCTGAGGCTGTTTCCTCTTCTTATCACTTGCTACCTGGGAGAAGGGACCGAGCCCACCTGGCTCCAAACCTCTTTTTGTGTAGTTGTAGAGAACAAGAGGCCCTGAGCCTCCTTTTCTCCAGGCTGAACAAGCCCAGGTCCCTCAGCCACTCCTCACAAGACTTGTGCTCCAAACTCCTCACCAGCTTTGTTACCCTTCTCTGGATGTGCTCTAGCTCCTCAATGTTGTTCTTGGAGTGAGGAGCCCAAAACTGAACCTACGATTCAGGGTGCAGCCTCACCAAAGAACAGCCTTAAGACAATGTACAAAGAGGCAAAATTCTCAGTCAACTTCACAAGGAGGTTAAGTGGAGAAAGCTCAGAGATTTCCCAGTAGCCATCAATCCTACAGCCCCCTTTGCCACAAAAACTATCCTCTTGCAGAAACACCAGCTGGCTTCTATACCGCAGTGGAAGGAAAGCCAACGCATGGTGTGCATCTGACAAGAGATACGGGAGCCAAGAATCCAGGGTGAAATTCCTGCTCCATGTAAAGGAAATCCAGGCAATGCCTAAAGCTTGTACAGCAGATGAGAATGCAAAGTGACCAGCAGGAAAAGAAAGGCAAGAAGATTTTATGTTCTCTCAGTGCCAGAGCATAACCCAGCTGGGATGTGTGCTAATGCCAGACACTTGGAAGTTCTAAATCCTGCTTCCATCTCGATGCCAACTTCATGTACACATATATTCATCCAGGGCAAAGGGATATTCAGAGACTTCCTTGCAAAGTGCAAGATAAAAGGCTACACATCACACACAACATAATAAAAATGTGGAAGTTCTGCAGAATTTGACCTATTCCTCTCTCGGCCCTACCAGAGGAAGTTTAACTGTGAAGAGTGAGCAACTGTTTTGTCACATTCAGCAGTCCCACGAAGGAGACACGTGAATCTCCTGTGAGAACTACTGGCTCCAAATCCCAGTTATGGGGACTTTGTGCTCCTCCCCTTGTGCATCCAGAAAGAAATTTCTCAAGTAATTGTTCACTTAACCTTTAAATGAACTTTACATTTCTGGCTTTATCATCAAAGCCTATTCATATGAGATTGGATTTGAGATATTCAAAGCTGAGTAGTCTTCCACCACCATGTTCTGTGCTCCCCATTGCTTCACAACCAGTAAGTTTTCATCAATATTATTAATGGTGGTTTCTTTAAAATTCATGGTCTACTGCAACTGGTTTTTTCCTTCAATAACAATGAAAACCAATTTTACACAAATCAGAGAGAAAATAACAAGGTAATTATATAAAAGGGTGCTTTTAGCCATGGTTTGGTGATCTCTCTGCAGCATGGCCGTGTTAATTGAGAGTAAGTAATTTGGTTCCTTTTATGCACACACTGCAGCTTTTATCCTGTCACAATCACGCCTCCACACTGCTGGTGTCTGTACTGGAGTGTGATGGGAAGAGCTGGGCAGACAACACGTAGCTGGGAAGGTAGGAGTGCTGGGAACTGAGAACATCCAAGCACACAAATGTATGCAAAAAAAGACTAAAGTGTTTTATACCGTGGTGACTGAACCATCAAATGATGTGCTGCTTCCTGATGCCTCAGAATAGTAATTACTATTCCCCAGTTTCAACCACATAGTGCAGAGGAAGAAGCACACTCGACCTGTACCATGCCAGTGAGCTGGAAACCAACACAGCTAATGGATGGAATGTGGCTTATGAAAACCTTAAAGAAAGTAAAATTGTACATCTATCAATTGTGCAGTCAGAAAGCTGAATACAGTAAGAGTAGAAGATCAGTATTTTCCACAATCTATTTACCACTTTACTTATAAAAAATACTGTTCAACACACGCCAAACCATAAAAATCATTCAGGAAATTAAAAAGGGAAGAGAAAAGAATAAACAGAGGCAAGTTCTGCATTGTATTACATACAGAAATAGTGATTTTTCTTTAGTCTTCACAACCACTAACTGTGCTGCTTCTATACCAATAAAATCCCAGCCTACAAAACCCAGGAAAACTAGTTCCTCATTCTTATTTCTGACTGTACATCTTTTGTGACTCCAGAGATGGAGTTGTGGGTTTGCTTCAGTGCACCCATCATTCAATCTGGTAAAATGTCCTTTCCTGACAACGGCTTTGCAAGGCTTTTAACAGTATCTGAAGTCCTGTACTTTACTCCTGGATAATTTAGAAATCCTTATTATTAACAGAAATATTCACCTCATGCTTGCTAACAACCACATTTCTAGCATATCTGAGGAAAAAAGGAAACTTTGACAACTGCGTTTCACTTAGTTTTAGCTCGTCATCCCTTTTGCATAAGTCTTCTTTTATATGCTTATTCTGTGTTGAAGATATTCCATCCCACGTTTGTTAATCTACAGCTACACGCTTGCACAAAGATCAACGGCATCAGTATTTCCAGAGGCAACAAGGCAAGCATCACTCCCAGAATGCTAAACACTCCTCTGCCTTCCAGAGCTACAAACTTTCAGGAGTGTGATTAACCTTCCAGGGCTGTGTACTCACATCAACAAGTTGACACTGAACAAAGAGATGTGAAAGCATCCTCAGGTGGAATTGGGGGGGAGAAAAAGAAAGAAGAGAAAGAAAAGAAAGAAAAGAAAGAAAAGAAAGAAAAGAAAGAAAATAAAGGAAAAAGAAGTTGATCTGCTTTTCTTTCTCTCCCAGCCACTCCACCTGCTCTGCTCACCTCCCTCTGCAATCACAAAGCCCTTGTCATCGTTTGGCAATAATTCCCCTTTTTCTCAGGTGGTGATGTTGTTGAGAAGTGCTCCCACTTCAATCAGATGTGTAAAAAATATCTTTTTCATAAGCTGCATTACAGCTCATGAAGTTACTCAGCCTACATCCCAGAGACACCGGAGCATCTCCTTCACGCTTTGCCTGGTTGGTTTTCTCCTGTTTTGCCATCAAGATTCTCTTTTAATTCTCTGGCTTCAGTATGAACTCTGCACTCAAGACAGGACATGAAAAAACAATGTTTCTTATACCTGACTTTGTTCACCTATAATTTCTCTGCTCTGCTTCGCTCTCTGCACAAGAAATGGAGCAAAAGAACACAAGTGTGATGGTGTAGATACCAATCTGGCGGAGTAACTCGTGCGGCAAATAAAGGCAAGGTAGAAGCAATCTGATTTTTTTTTCCTCCTAAGCACTTGCTGGTGCACTAGACAGTGCCTTGACAAAATGATCTCAATGGTTTTGTTTAAGTAACTTCCAGAACTGCCTGTCTCAAAGCCTACATGTTATTATAACACCCACTCCCTTTCTCTCCCTCCTAACAGAGCTACGTGCGTGCACTTAAAATAAAGGAAGAGAAGCAGGAACCGAAGGGAGGCAGCAACCTCCCCTCTCCTTCAGTGCCACCCTGTGAAACCCGGGGCAAGCAGCCACCACCTGTCCCTACAACCCAGTGAACAGCACCATCTTCATCTCATGTCCTCATTTTGTGTTGCAGAATTAAAGAAAAAATGACTGTAGGTTGACATACAGAGCCCAGGTTTTCAAAGCCAAGTGCCTAACCTTTAGCTCCTCAATCTGTGTTTTGGCTCCCAGGGCACTGCAAAGGAGATCAAGTCTCTTCTGAAAGTGTTTGTGTACTAATTGATGTCTTAAACTTATGGCTAAAAGGTCACTCTGACACCAAACAATGGTAGTGAGCTGAAGATGGAAAGTTTTCAAGAGAAATACCATTATTAAGGATCTTATTCTGATTAAAGCAAAGTTTCCCTGTGTCTTGAGATATTCAAAATAGTCTTATTCTTGAGATCCAATACTTATTCAATTTTGGTTTCACTGAAACTGTTGAAAGCACTCATGAATCACCCCACTGGGTCTGTTTCCACGAAGAAGTAAAGAACATTATTCTGAGATAAAGAAATAAGTCTTGCCAGCAAACGGAAGGCCACCAGAACTTACATTAAACACAGCAGGGAATAACTAAACTTCCACTTTTTTTTGAAATGAAATTACCTCTTCAGCTTCATACTGCCTCCTACATGTTCAGTACAGCTGTAAATACTTTTCCTAAAATTATAGTTTTTCCAGAGCATAAAAACAACCCAAACAAAGCCCCTTTGATTACATAAACCATACAGAGAACTATGAAAATGTTCACAGTCGACAGAAAGATCGAACAAGATGAAGCCAAGTGCCACGCTTAATTTTAAGCACAAATAGAGAGGACTTCAAGGTCAACTGCCAACAATTTTAAGTCTTATTTCAGGTGGGTAACTTCAGACTCCTTGAGATGATCACGGGGTGGTCATGCCCTGGTTCAGCGGGCAGGAAGCAAGTCAAAGGACTTGGGGCACTCCAAGTCAGCAGTGCTATTTGAAAGCCTCCGTCAGTAGGTTTAATCCATGCTTAAGAGCTTTTATTCCTGAGAACATCACTCCAAACATATACAGAGTAGACCCTTAAAATCCACTTGATCTGTTTGTAAAGCACAACTTGACATTAATTAATTAAAAAAAAAGTGGGGGTGGAGAATTGGCATTCAAAGGCAAACTGATAAAGATTGGACCAATCTACATCTATCCTTGTCTTCATACCAGCAAATACTGGACCAGTCCATAAGGCAAGGGTAAGGTACAGATGGTTTCATGATTATTTTTTCACTTTATTCTTTTTCTTGGTGTTTTTTACAGGCCACACTAAGCTCTGGGTTGATATGGGACCCATCAAACACACCATATTGGCTGTCAGCAAGACAGAGGTGCCCCAGTCCTCTCTTAAGGGTCATTTCACATCAGGTTTTCATACTGGAATGACTATTTTATTAACGTAATTTCTCATTATTAATCAAAACAGCAAAAGTCCTCCTAACACAAGCTCCAGGAAAGGTGCACCTGTGTTAATAGGCAGTACCAGCACTCATTTGAGTAGTGCCATTAACCTAACAATGACATCATACAGTTTTATAAAGTCAAATTCAAATTATAACCCTCTCTACCATCACACCCTGATAAAAATAAACATGAAATCGGTGTATCCTGGGTTCATATGTTAAAGGTAACTGTAGAGAAAACATATCTTGATATCTGCATCAAGAAATCATGCCCAATAGCTTTACCACTAAGCAAGTTTCCCAATTTAACATTGAAAGATAATTCAGGTGGGAAGGGACCTCAGCAAATCTCAAGTTGAACCTCCTGCTCAAATCATGGCCATCTATGGGATCAGACCAGGGTCCTCAGGGTTTTGTCCAGCAGGATCTTGGAAACCTCCACGGAAAGAGGTTCACAGCCTTGGTGAACACCACCCAAAATGTAAACGCTCTTCACCAAGAATACACCAAACCTAGTCAGTGACATGCAGCAGATGACAGGTTTAAAGGTGCAGCCTGGGCTGCTCCTCGTGCACTAGATGAAATACCACAGCACCAAGACGGAGGTTGAAGGCAGAGCAGATTAGCTCTGTAAATTGTGCAACCACATTTTAGCATAAGGTGAGAGAGAAACCTTTGCCTCGAGGCAGGCAGCTTGGACTTATCAGGGAGCTCCTCAGTGATACAGTTTCAGCCCAGACATGGGATCCTGCCAGCTCCTGTTTGGCCTTGGGACAGGTAAAGAGTAGAAGACAAGTTGCAGTCTGGGGCTGTCTTTCTGATGGCCTCTTTTCAAGTCATGCCTACTCACATCAAAACAATCTTGATGGTGAGACTTGTGTTGGGTTGTAGGGACATAACTACACTAACAAGACCAGAAAGACCTTCTTTGTAAGAGCTTAGTCTCATTTTGGCTTGAGTGCAGAAAGTATCAACCAGCAGATTTTTAGCCATAAAAGGAGTGTGCTTGATGACAAAGACCATGAAGATCAAACATCCATAAACATCTGACCACTGAGGTAACACTACAGCTTCAGCTGAGAAACACCACCATCCAGATGTGAACAGGAGCCAAATGCAACATTTCAGCACATCTGAAAATCTCTCACTGAAGTGAAATGGGATTATTTTCCCACCCCAAAGAGTTAATTTCCTGCCCAGCATGAACCACATGAAATGAAACATGACACTGAATACTGATGAAGATTTCCCACCTTTATGTGAGACACCAGAGGAAGCCAAACCACTGTGAAGCTTCACAGGAGTTGAGCAGCTCATTCAAAGACAGAGGAAAGGCAACACAAGAACGGCAAACACCGGCCACGCGCCCTGTGGTTAATGCCCAACTACTCATACAAAGTGTTAATGCATGACCATTCAGCAAGGGCATAAACTACAGTATTTTAAACACCATGGAAAAACCTGAAAATATTTACTCTGTCCTCCCGAGTTTAGGTACTGCCTCCGCATTACAGACGTTTAACTTTCTGGTTCTTGACTGGACAGGGTGCTGGGCTGTCTTAGCCAGACCGTGCTTTTCCCAAGAACAGTTGGATCAGATAATCCAGCCTTGATTGAGGTGCCTTCCAACCTGGTATTCCAGGATTCCATGACATTCCTAATCTACACAGAAGCCTTAATACTAAACTAAGAAAAGTAATCACCGCTTAGGTGCTGATAAGATAAAGCACATTGACTATAAGCAGGTGGAGAGGCAACATCACCAGCAATCCCAGCCTGAGAAGTTCTTCCTCACTGGGCACTCCAAGGCCATGAAAAAAGACAGGATGCCTCCCCAAAGGCAAATGAATGAGCTCCCAGTCAATGCCTACTCAGAAACCAGTTCCACCCAGTTATCCATGTAAGCATAAATCTGTTTAAATAGAACCAGTTAGAGAAAGTCTGTTGTCAGAAACTAACTGGAATACCTCAGGGACACATGGAAGTCTTCCTCAAACATCAGGCACTGCTGTGAACAGTTTCATGACTCAATTATCTGTGTGAACTTTAAAGATTATCAGTTGTTAGAGGAAAGTCAGGATTTGACAGTAAATCATGAGAACAACTTCTGCTCCTAACACGCAGAAGAAGAAAGGCCATGAAAAGAGAATTTTACAACAGCTCATGAAACAGCCACCAGTTTAAGGGTTATCAGCAAAAAGCAACTGCTAACTGGTCAGATGAGATACTGAATAGAAAAGCCCCAAACATGAGTCTGGGGGGGAGAAGGAAACGAAAGGAACAAGACGTTAACTAAACTCTCTTTGCACAGAATGAGGTTCAAACAGAACAAGCTCCTTAGTCATGTTCTCTGAATTTCTTTAATATAATCTCCCCTTTGGAAAACAGGGATCAACCGGAGCCATTTCCATACTGCCTGTAGCAAGAGGAAGGATGAGCAGCAAAGAGCTCAGACCTAACTGCTGCACTGTTGGAAAACAGGGAAAAGAACAGGAGCTCTGGCAATGCGAGTAGGAAAAGTCTTACACAGCAGCTCTTTCTTTTTTAGGACTAGATGGTGCTGAGAACATGGCAAAGGCCAGAGAAGTTGATTTGATGGAAATCTAGACACCGGAATGTCCTAACCGTGGAAAGGTCTGGTGTGCTAGAGGTGGGAAGGATGATCTCCCCCGGGGCAGGTTTCCTTTGGCATCAGTGGGAGGTCCCACTGAGCTCCTGACAGCTCCTTCCTCTCCCTGTCCTCACCTGCCCTTTTCCACAGCTGTCCACAGCCAGTTTTTCCCTCCCTCTCACACATACACACGTGCATCTTTCTTGGAGATCCCTATGAATGTCTCCATCCAGGTCAGCCTACAGCAGGTAACTACCAGAGAGGGGTCACTGTATCTAACTCACCATCCTCTTATACTCTGTATTTTCCCTTAGGAGGAGACCAATGGAAAGTAACAACTCCCTGAGCTAAAGGAGTATCTGGAAAGCATGAAAAAAACCACTCATTACTCGTAGGCAAGGCTGCAGGGAAGCTAACAAGTGAAAAATCTCGTGTTTCCACAACTGGCTTCCTCCCAGCTCACGTCAGCTAAAATTAGCAACCCGTTGCATCTACTACCCGCGTGTAAGTGTGCCGCTCAAATTAGCTAGTTCAGTAGCTCAGCATCCTGCCAGCACAAAAATGAGCTTGTTCTGGCCTCGGATCTTAGAAACTTGCAAGAAATCCTTCCAGTCACTAAAGCAGGGTCGAGCTTAAAATGTTGTTGTGCCTGAAAACAGAGCTGCTGGTGTAACGACGCGTGGCACCGCGACTTGGAACGGTCGCTTTCCGTTTGCTACCAGGAAGATGCTTTTTTCAACAACTCCTTTTACCAAGGTAATTTGAATAATGCCCCTTTGGAAATGATACCTGCAGGCTGAGATCTCTTTCACTGAACTGTCGCTCAAAAACCATTTGCTATGCTTGTCAGGAAAAGTCAAAATACTATTACTTTAACATTCCATTAATGCTTTAACCAAGTTCTCATAATAGCTCCACTGGATGAAATGTTCAATTTAAAATTGTAAATCTGTTTGTCTGCCTGTCAAAACAATACCAGCTCTTGCTGTGTCTAGCACCAGCAGTGGATTTACCGAGCAGATTTCAGCTGCTAGTAGTCTAAACTAAATGTACTAACCAAAGAAAATGAAAATAGAAATAACAGATACAGACATTGACTCACAACCCAGGAGGTTTACAGGAGCCAGAAAACTTCCCTGGGTTAAATCCATATTCGAATGTTGTTTCTCAGAGCAAAGAACATGTAAACATCTCTGGGTTTATCAGTTTGCCCCCACTGGTAAAATGAGACAGTAAAATTAAGTATTGAAGATGAAAGCAATGAAAAATGAGGTTCAATGATAGCAGAGACTATTCCTGCTCTCACAGAAGTCAAGAGAGTTTTCTCACTGTCCTTCAGGGGCTCAAAACCCTGCACTGAATGTGCCTGAAGACAGAGAGGACCTTCCAAGTTGTCACTGTGTTACCAGCAGCAGGGAACGTTCCTCCAGCCAGAAACCACCAGAGATTTGAAGAATAGATGGGACTTCATGAGAATGTGAGATCTTGTGGGACACGAGCTACAGACACCGACAGCTCCTGCACGAAGCCAATCCCAGCTCTCTGAGCTGACATAAATGTTTTAGGAAGAGAATTCAGCCTCGATTTAAAGCCTCCCAGTTGGATGTACACCAAGCAATTTAAATACATTACCTCTCAGACACAGGTATTGACATTTTTTAATGCAGATCCAGCCACTTTATGAAAGATGTTGGGAAAAAACACAACTGAACTGCATGAAATATCATTGCCAGCTTGTACTTCTGGACAGTAAAAGGCAGGTAGCTCTGGTGTACGTCAACAGAAAGCTAAAAAGGCAAACTAATCCTCTCACCAGCCTCAAGTGGCAAACAGGACACTACTGCAACTTGCATCTTTTGGAGATTATACACTTCCACTGAGAGCAACTGCATTTCCAGCCCATATGGCTGCTGAAGATAAGGATGAAAAGAATCAAATGAAACTTTGGATCTTGGTTACGTGTCTTACTCCAAGAAGTAAGGTACAGTTTCCTACAAACACAAAACAGAAAGAAAATGTTTCTGAGTAATGACACCACACGGATACCACAGCAGCAGAGAATCCAGAGAGCTCACGTGCTTGCAAACCTACAGGAAAAACTCAGGGAAACATCTGTGGAGGATGAGCTCGCTGTGAGCCTGTAAATCAAGAGGCTTGAATCATTCAGCATCCCATTTCTGTTTGATCTCTTCCCTTCTCATTCCATTTCCTATTTCCCCTGAATGAAAGAATCCAGCTGAGAACCTAGGGAGCAGGGTACTCCACCAGCATGTGGGTCTCCCACCTCTTTTTTGGCAGGGAGAGGTCCCACGGCAGGAAGCGGGATGGGGAGCACCGATGGGAAGGGACCTGGCCACCCCTGGAGATCATCAAGTCCAACCCCCCTGCCAACAAAGGAACACCCAGGGCTGCACTAAAACCTCAGGCTTCCATTTATAAGGACAAACTTCCTCACCTAAATCTCAGTGCCATTCATTTTACTAGAAAAAAAATATTCCAGTTTAAAAAAAACCCAGCAGATGGGCAAACAAGGTAAAGGGCATTTCATTTCAGTTGCCTCTCCTCCATGCCAACCACACTGCTTCAAAGGGACTGCAAGTGTAGGAGGGGAACATATGTGCATGTGGATTGTGCATCTTGGAGAATATTTGCTGCTAGAAGGTCTCTTTCTTTACTCTTTCTTTCCACGATAGCTAAAATGTATATCCCCACGATGGGTGGTCCCACACAGAAGTATGTGGACCTAAGCAAGTGAATGGAGTCTCACAGTCCTGTGTGAAGACAGTGACTACAGACACACCTCACCAAATGCTGTGTCAGCCTTAGGGCTTCAGAGACAGATCAGCACCCATGGAAAGTTCAGATGGAGGTTTAGGCAGCCCCATGCCAGAGGCTGGAAATAAAGGCCATTCTCAACAGCACCATAGATGTTGCTTGGACCTCACTGGAGTCCAAACCAGGGCTTTGAATGGTTTGTCTTGGTTTCTAGCAAGAGATCTTGCTGTCATTTAAACCATGGATCAAGTGAGACAAGACTCTTGGACCTGCCAACGCTTCTGCATCTCATGATGCAAGTGAAGATGGCACTACTAACACTGAAGCATGAGACTCTGGAAGGACTCACAGGGGCAAAACTCTGATACTGTTGTAAGGACAAACTCGTGGTACCTCTGGAAGTGAACTCCATCACCAAGATCTGTGACAACAGCTTGGACTTCTGGAAGAAGTGAGAGCAGCCTAGACATCCATCTTCACAGACCAAGAAGTAAATAGCTATGCTGACACTGCATAATTAAAAATGCCTGTAGAATGAATTTTCTTCACAGCAGCTGATATGGGGCTGTGTTCTGGATCAGTGCTGGAAATGGAGTTGATAACACAGGGATGTTTCAGCCATTGCTGAGCAGAGCTCACACAGAGCCAAGGCCTTTTCTGCTCCTCACACCACCCAGCAGCGAGCAGGCTGGGGGGGCAGAGGAGCTGTGAGGGGACAGAGCTGGGACAGCTGAACCCAGCTGACCAAAGGGATGTCCCAGACCATGTGCTACCATGCTCAGCATATAAAGCTGAGTATATAAAGTCTAAACTGCAGTGAGGCTGAAGAACATGTGCGTGTCCCCAGACATCCCAGGCCACCTTATACTCTTGAGGACACAGCAATTGTCACAACTGAGAAGTAGAAGGAGGAAATCCATCTTCCATCTGTCATTGAACCTTTTTGCTAAGACATGGCAAGGAGCAGTTACCCGAAACGATGTGGTTGAGCCCAGAATAGTACTCCTAACAGACAGAGCCACCCCAGGATTGGTGGGCAATGCAGAGTATATACATCAGGCCACGAGATGGCTCTCTGGGGGTTGTGCCATCCATTTTATGGCAAATCTTGGTGTTGCTGGAGTTTGTCACCTACTTTACTTCCCTGAACGGTTTCAGAAGCAGAGATGGAGATTTAGGCAGCAGTCTCAGCATCACTGGTGCCAAGTATGGAGCTGAGATAGTTTCAGTAACCCTAGAGAATGCAATGACAGTATTGGTGGAGCTGATGTACCTAGGAACCACTGCTGTGACAGGCAGAGAACGACTGCAATGGATAAAGAAGAAAACAAATGCTTACAGAGCTTCATATTTGCCTTCAGTGGCTGAACTGGTTCTGGGGATGATCAAATCAGAAGCCTCTGTGGTAATCACAAGGATCTGAGAGGACTTGACTTTACCAGTCTGGAATGGAGAAGACAGAGAGACTTTCTTGGGATAGCTTTCTTAGGACTACGGCCAGCGGAGAACAAAGATAAAGCAGTTGGATTTGCTGACTGTTTTCCAGCCCATGATACCCACTGGGTCCCACATCAGACAAAGCTTTTACTGCCATGTAAGGAGAAACTGCCTGTAGTTCAAGCTCACCATCCCTTCCAGATACTAAAGAACGCCACACAGAGAACTCATGGGAAGCAAGACCTTTTCTGTCACACTAACAAAACCCTGTACATGTCTCAGAAGATGAAATTCAACCCCAAAATAGGGGCACACACAGAGTATAAAGCAGCCTTAAGAGATATGGTTATGCTGAGGGATAGGGTTTAGTGGTGACCTGGCAGTGCTGGGTTGATGGCTGGACTTGATCTTGAGGGTTTCTCCCATCCAAAGCAATTCTGTGATATGATCAAAGCTAAAGAGAAGCACAGCTTCTCCTACAGGAAATTCAGAGCAGCACATTGGGCAGTTGACAGAAAAAATGACCCAAGAAACACCCACCTTACACCTTCGCTGAGTGGGAGGGTGAGCACAGCCCCTAACAAACGTGTTTCTGGTCTCAAGTGGCAGGCTCTCTCAATATCCATAATCAGAATATATTTGTGGGCTATCACTCAAAAAAATAAAAAAAAGCAGGTCTTCCAATTGCAACTTGGTACTAAATTATCTAAGTCTGCAAACTTGGAAACTACATCTGCTCATTTCCTGTCTCCTCTGCGCTCAGTAGAGCCCTGTTCCGATTTGCACTTAATTGGATCACTACAGCTAATGGCAAAATGAGGTGTTAAACACGTATCATTATGTAGTCAATTAAATTTAACTTAAGTCCCACACATGTATAAAGTTATTCCTGATCAGTGCACAAAGCCAGTCAGCAGAAACCCAGCATGAAAAAATTCCTCCCCGCAAATACACTCTGGCACCGACAGCTCTGCTGCTGACAGAGTGGTGCTAAATTTATGAGAAATTCCACAAAATTACATTCCCTATTCATTTTGGATAGGAAGCAAACAAATATAAAGTGATCTGGATGAACTGAAAGACAAAATAGATGAACAAAGAGGAAAAATACACGGCCGCACCTCAAGTGAATCTGTGTACCCTGAACTAATTTATGTGACTGTGAGCACAGGTTTTTTTGCTTGTTTAGCTCAAAACCTGTGTTTTCTTTTTTTTTTTTCCCATGGCCTTTGGACTCTGCAGTTTCAAATAAAGAATTGTGCTTACTTTGTATCACCAAGCAATCTATTCAGACTAAAAATGAATGCAAATGGCAGAGGACATTTTTCATTTCAAAAGAGTAATCTTCTTATCTCAATTATTTCCATATCATTTTTCTATGTAAGAATTTCTTTTTCAATTGCCAGCCATACAAATCCAGGTTAGAAGCTCAGAAAATTAAGCAATGATCTCTTTGATCCTGAGACACTGAAAGGTGAGTGCTACCACTACACAAATCTTTGCAAGCCCAGCCTTTTCAGGGACCGTCATCCAGTTTACACCACAGAATTTCTCTTCCTTTGTGCAGAGGTGTTCCTGGGCCACATGTGAGAACAAACACCTGAAAACAGAAGTTCCCTCATCTTTTGCTTGAACGTGTCCCTCACAAAAAAAATCCAGAGGAATATTAATTCTCTAAGACCCACCAGCAACCAGAGCAGCCAGCTGAGCTTTACATGCCAAGCTTTTTACGTTTGGATGACTCCACCACTTATCTAGGATCCACTAAACAAAAGTACGTCAGAACTATTTGGGAGAAGGCCTGGTTTGTTGAAAAGTCTCTGTAAATGTTTGAAGGACAGCTAGTACCATCTAACCACTTACTTTCCTTCCACCTTTTACAAATACAGATAGCAACATCATAACCCTGGTGCCTGGACAGGCTGTTGTCTGTATCAACCCTTCCCGTCAGAAACTAAACCTGACACGAACTGGACTGGTTGATGGGAAGCTGGGAGAGAGATGGACAAGATTTATCAGCTCACGAAGGTGGTGGATGAGGTGACTGTAGAACTGCTATTTAACAAATCACACAATGCTTGAACAGGGGACACACGTTGCAAATGGAGGAAAAATTGGACATTGAGAAAAAAAATGATAGAAGAGTACTTTTTTAATGAGATTGGCAGTGAACTGCAGTGTGCTGCCAGAAAAAGCTGGATAGAGACAGTATTTAATTAAAAGGACTCATGTTTAACAGCTCCATAAAGGTCTAGATAGGAAAGGGATGAGGCAGACATCCCTCACCCAATGTCTGTGGACAGCATGAGGGGAATGGAGTGGTCAGGTTTATGTGGGTGTCCTTAACCAGTACGACCTTTGGAAGCCAAATACCGGGCCAGATGGACCCTGCTGAGATCTGCTTGGGTATTTCTTCTGTTCTCTAATCTTCAAAAAGTTTTGAAGTTATTGTTTCGAAAGATGATAAACTTTGATACCAGGGCAGAGCATCAACAATTTACAACAGTGTTCCCAGATGCGTCACGGACCAGAGGACAGCTCACTACCATGAAAGGTGGACACCTGCCCAGAACAAGACAAAGCACTGACACAGGGTACTGGCAGAGGAAAATACCTCCTGCCAAATCCAGCAGCCCAAGTGAGGCTGCTGCTGCTCCATGTCCACAGATCCAACCTGTAGCAAGGCTGAAAATGTTTTCCCAACAGAGACGGGCACATACAGAAATATATACATCTCCCCTGGGCTTGTAGAGATGAACATTTCATGGCTCTCCTGTGATGGGCCTGATAAGTAGCATGGCAAAAGATTTCTTGGGCTCCCTCCTTCAAAGTCACCTCTGTGGGTGTGCAGATGAGCTTTATCACACCACCAAACAGGTACCACTGCAGTCAGCCAGCCTTGAAATGCACCCACTTTCCACCAGCTTTCTCAGCTCCAAAAGACAGATTTAATCTGTCACAGGTCATCTGTTTCTTAAAATAACCTGTGATGATCAATCCCCCTCCAGCATCTGCTAGAAATCATCACATACTGCTTCACCAGGAACCAGCAATGGTTATTAATGGACAGGTAAATCACAGCATGAACCAACAACTAGCACAGGCTGTAGTCAGGAACTGGTGCAGGTCCCTAATGCTACAGCTTCAGTAGTCTCCTCAAGGTCAAGGCAGCTCCTCAGGTGGTGAAAACAAAGCCTTTGTGTCTCAGCAGCACTGGGGCATCACAGACACAGACCCTGAGCTGCAGGCAGACATGCCCTGGGGCCTCACCCAGTGAAGTCTTTTCACCGATGCAGGAAGGCTTTGGATCAGCCTCAGGAAATGGCTGTAAGTTGCAGCAGGGGAAGTTCAGATTAGATATTAGGAAGAATTTCTTTACTGAAAGAGCAGTTAAGCACTGGAACAGGCTGCCCAGGGAGGTGGTGGAGTCACCATCCCTGGAGGTGTTCAAAAATCAGGTGGATGTGGTGCTTCGGGACACGGCCAGGTGGTCACGGAGGTGTTGGGTTGATGATCTGGGAGGTCATTTCCAACCTTAACCATTCTATGATTCCATGATTATCTAGAATTGCAATGTGGGTTTCTTTCTAGTTATTTTTTTGGTTTTATTACCTCTCTGTTGGTCTTCTGTTCCATTAAGCTGTTTTTGTGCTTCTTCAATTTTGTCTGCAAGAAAGAGAAGTCATTATTAACATACATATATAAAAAGCACAAGACTTTAGAAAGTCATTTACTGAAATCTGCCTTGATCTGCCTGTTTATATTTCAGAGTTGATATCATTCCCCCATAAACACACACTCCAGAACGAGAAATACAGCCACATAAAATCTGATTGTGTTTTACCAGCAAGGCTATTGACACGTTAAATTACACGGAGCTGTGGAAAGAAAAGCACTGGCATCGGATCTGCAGTCAACAGCTAATCCCACCGTCGGTTCCTACCATCTGTAATCATTTCTGCAGTCAGGGGACTCTCCAGAATAGGTCTTATGGTGCATTACAGAACGTTCTAATAGGTTTGGGGGAAAAGGCTGTTACACCAAGACAATGCGGCATGAAACACGGCGATGCAAACAGCAAACGGGATTTGCTGCGTGAAACCATGGAGCCAATATTGTCACATGGGAGTGGTGAGGCCACGGGAGAGGTAGCCCCGGGCTTATTCCTCTGTGAAACCACCAGAAATTCCCACACAGGCAGAAGGAGCAAAAAAGAAAAAAAAAAAAAAGGAAAAAGAAGAAAAAAAGGGCCAGCCCTTGACAGCCTTTATAGGGAATAAACTTTTGCTAATGACCAACCTAAGCCTCCCCTGGCACAAGCTGAGGCTGTTTCTTCTTGTCCTATCTTATCTTATCTTACACTGTTTTCCCACAGATTATTGCTTTACAGAAAGGTGATGAAATAAGCAACTTGTGAAGCTGCAGGATAGCTGATGAGATAGACAAACACACGGGAAAAGAAAACAAACACCAACAAAGTAACCCTGGGAATGGAGCTGGAAGATGGACCAAAATGCAACAAGCAATCAAACCCAGTATCAAATTCAAACCCAGAAACTAGGTATCAAATTCCAAGTCATCTCCCCCCTGTTCAGATACAACTAACACACAAGATACAGTGTTTATCTCTTGAGAGGATGGAAAAAAATTGTCACCAAAACTTGTATTTAAGTAGACGGACAACTGCAGTTTCATTATTAACAGAACCACCTGCACATTTCAAATAAATGCCACAAGAAATGTACTCATTTAAATTCACAATCATCCTATTTTCCAGAGAAAAACTACAGAAGCATTTTGGAATCATGCTACATTAGATTGCCAGGTAGATTAAATGCTCAGATCCCTTTACCTGAATTCTCTCTCTAGTATTTAAAATGAGTTCCTATGAGAAATTCCCAACCACTTCTTTGTCAGACTGCAATTCCAAACAAAGAACCACAGATAACAGAAATAACAACTAGGTAAACAGGCACTGGGTACACAGCCAGAAAGTCTCCTACGCTTCCTGCATCGCTTGCTGTGTTTTCCCCAGGGAGTTATATTTGTTACCTGTCTCCATACTGATGGAGGTACCTCTGAGCAGAGCGGTTTCGAGCATCGTGACCACTGGAACAAAAAGAATCAAACAGTGTTGCCTCTGGAAACCAAAAGCAGATTTTGCTTGCAGATGAGGTATGGGTATTAACGTGAGTCTACCTGCTGAATGTGCTGGGGAGCAGGTGGGGAGAGGTGGGATGAGAACCACTCATCCCAGTGACACTGAAATGCAGCCTCCTTGGCTCTTCTGCCAAGTCCCATGTAGACCAACAATAACTTGCTAACTAAGAATCAAATTTCTATTATCCAGTCATTGCCTTCTCTTGCATCTCACTAAATTAGCTGCTTGTGAAGATTTTAAGGCAAATTATTTCTGACAAGATACCGTGTTCTTTTAGAATGATATTATAGATTCTCCAATGGTACACACCTTTGAAAGCTCTTTTAAACAAAAATTCATTACACAAAACCCATCTGCAAAGCCCAGGAGGAACTGAACACCACAAAGTCCACTATTAATTGCAAATATTATCTGATTCACTGCTCAGTTGATTTAGTATTCTTTCAGATTTAAATGTGTGATACTGTCTAATTTTGCCACGGAAACATTTCTTTATCACTGGCATATTACTTCTACAAGGACAAGAGAAAGTGATTTAACAAATGGAAATTTCTAATACCTGGCAGGTGCAGCACCCTCTTTATTTCCCATAAAATGACAGAATAACACACATCCTGACTACGTTTCTGAGACCTATCCTAACATGCCCAACCTTCAGCAGACAGCCTTCTGGAGTAGCACACATCTAGAAGCAAATGATGATGGTGACAAACACTCTCATTTAAGATAAAATGCTTCTTACCACATGCTTAATAGAGGAGGACAAAGTGGAAATTATCCTATGTGCTGCTGTAGAGAAAGGAAATTCCCTATAGAATCATAGAATCATTTAGGTTGGAAAAGACCTTTAAGATCATTGAATCCAACTGGTCACCCAGCACTGCCAGGGCACCACTAAACCACAACCCTCAGCACCACATCTATTTGCTGGACCCCATCCATAAGCATAATAAAGCCACAGAGCCAGCTCTTGTGTGTACTGCAAGAAGTAAAGCACAGGTAACATCATATAATATTTTTTTAATATATATATACACACACACACACATATATATATGTGCATGTGTATAAATAAACAACATGGGTGCCATGGCTTCTTTACTCCAGTATTCAAAGTTCTCACAGTATTGTCCAAACCAGCTCTCCCAGCAGGTTATCTGCAGTGTGGAAATACCATCAAATTCCTTGGGGTTTTAAATATATAATGCAACTGTGCTTTTGAGGAACGTGAGGAAGGAGATTGGCACGCAGCAACATATACTTCTTGTTTAACAAGCCTCCTGCTGTGATAGATCATTAAATGGATACCAACAGGCTGAGTTAGACACCGTGGTGCTGTGGTGGGTTGTTAAATACAAAAAATAAGCCAGATTTTCCAACAGCTTTACATTCTCTATTTTTGATCTTCACTGAGAGATATAACCTCACAGATTTTAATTACAGCACAACTAAATGTAGTTTATACAGACCTTTACCTTTTTTTTTTTTAAGATGTCAACAAATACAAGCTTGAAAATGTTTACATTAGGAGTTTTCAAGAAAAAAAAAGCCTTTAAAGGCCTTATTTATACGGTCATTAATTGAAGAAAAATAAAAGGTTTTGGAATTTCAGCATGGAAAGCAGAAATCTTTTGGTGAGGAGGTTCCACCTCAACATGAGAAAAATTTTGTGGTTGTGAGGGTGGCAGAGCCTGGAATAGAATCATAGAATCATTAGGGTTGGAAAGGACCTCTAGGATCATCAAGTCCAACCTTCATCCTGACATCTATCTGTCCATTATACCATAGCCTCGGGGAACAGGCTGCTCAGGGAGGTTGTGGAGTCTCCTCTGGAGACTTTCCAAACCCACCTGGCTCTGTTCCTGTGTGAGCTGCCCTGGGTGACCCTGCTCTGGCATGGGCATTGGATTTGATGGTCTCCAGAGGTGCCTCCCAACCCCTACCATTCTGTGACTCTATGAAATACTGACAAGTGTGAGGTTTGCAAGATAGGAAACCAGTAACTTTGGACAGCAATTTAAGATGGAGCAAAAGAAATCTGCCCTTTGTGGGTTTGTTTGAAGGGTTTGGTTTGCGTTCTTCATCTCTTCTTTTGCTGATGAGAGTCCCCACACCAGTATCAGGAGATGTCTTTGTCCTGCTGGACAAATCGCTCTGTCCATGGGCAACAGACACAGCATGGAAGAAGCAGTCCCTGAGAAGGACAACTTTGCCTCCAGGAAAGCTTACATGGGAGTGGTGGCTGAGAAATGTTCATTAAGCTTCTGCAAAATGCCCAAACACAAATATTTTTCATTGTACATATTTGCACGTGGCTGTAGAAAAAAGGCTTTGGGAGCATTTTGTTGAAGAAGCAAAACTTCATCTCTAAAACAATAAAAAAGGCTTTATTTATTTATGTTTATGGGTAGGGGAAAACAAGCAGATTTACCCTAGATCAGATGCTAAGAACAAACAGGCTGCTGCACCAAAACTTCAAAAAATAGCAACTCCTATCTTGCCTGAGAGGTTGGGATTACATGTTCAAGTATTTAACCAAAACAGCTGGACGGAAAGTGTCAGCATTTTTCTTTCTTTCCCTTCAGTTAAAGACAAGAACAATTCTCAGGCCTCAGGCCTGAGTCATCCTAAAAATACCTCCTGCAAAACAGCTTCAGATGGCAACAGTTTTTCTTCTCGCTTTCTCAGAAAACACACTCTCTCTTACATGGACTGCTACATCAGGAGACATCTGAAAAGTCATTTTAAAAATCACTTTGCATGTTTTTTTCAAGGAACACCAAGAAAGGTATCACTTTAATTGTGATTTTTTTTCTTGTGGTAGCAGAGAACTGAAGGGACAAAAATCTTCTTCAGCTGAAGTGCATTTGTGTGCTCAGTCTGCACTGGGCACCATGACTGAAAGGAGGATTTTTAAGTGGGTTTTCATTTTTTTTAGGGGGGAGGAGGATGAAAAGCTTGAGAAAAACATTGCTGAAAGTTTGAAAGCCTGCACCTTCCATCGCTACTTAAATTCAGAGAGCAAGTCAAGAGAGGCTGAGACCCTGTGTGGAAATCTCCATCTGATGACTATGGAAACACACCAGGCTAAGGGGCAGTAATAAAGCACTTTGCATTTCACTGGATGAGAAGTGTGGCTGAAAGCACTTACTATTAAATAAATAAATAAACCCCCATTGAACAAAGAATGAAATAAATAAACCCACCCCCAGCACCAGGTGGGCAGAGCAGAGCAGCACAACATAGGAAGAAGGGCTCAGATTTGACACGGGGAGGACCCAAACCCATTGTCCATATCACATCTGAGCCATTTCACACCTTCTCCAGAGGAAAGCCCCACACTGTGTGTGTCGGTGCCCACACCACGTGGGCAGTGGCATGAAGGAGATGCACCGTGTGGAGTCAACCCAAGCTTGGAGTGCTTCCCTGGGTGGCTGCACAGAAATCATAGAATTGGTTTAGTTGGAAGAGACTTTTAAAATCATCAGGTCCAGCCATTAACCCAGCACTGCCTGGCCACCATTAAACCATGGACCTCAGCACCACAGCTCCATGGATTCTAAATCCCTCCAGGGATGGGGACTCCACCA
>VWZY01003050.1:124462-145380 GCA_013399075.1 Chloroceryle aenea
CACAAGGAGGGGATGTGGCAGACCTGGGCACCTGAGGGTGCCTCTGATGGCCCAAAGTGCCCAGAGCTGCCTCCCTGCCACGGAACGGACCCGACGAAGGTGGCAGAACAGCAGCAAAAAGTCATTTCATGAAACCCATAGGACAAAGGTGCTCTTCTCACTCAAATTTAAATCTACTTTTAATTAGAAACCACTCTGCTGTCCCTCTATATTTCCCTTTTCTAATTTAATGAGGAACACTCAAGATTAAAAGGAAGAGATCACATGAGGAAGCAGAGTCCCTACGTCTTCTCTGTAATTTTACAGTGTGGGAACTTGGCACTTTTTGGCGTATGGGTCATTTTGTGGTTTCTCTTTCCCAGTTTGGGGCTTAGAGGATGGCAGCGCCATGGCTTAGTGGGCTGCCAAACACCGGTAACTGATGGCACGGATATCCCCAGCCTACCAAAAACACAGGGTAAAACAGATAAAATCTCATTTTGCCAGATGCTACCAGGTCTGAAAATTGCTTATATAGCTGCAAGAGAAGGGAGGGAAAAGGACTCTCTAAATTCTGTGAATTCAAACCTCTCAGCAACTAGTAGGATGATGGAGGAGCAGTTGTCATTTTTAAAAAAACCATTGACTACTTTTTAAAACACCTTAAATGAGACTGAAGACATCTTAAAATGTTCTACTAGTCATTACAACCTTGACAAATGACCTGTTTGATCAGTTTTTCAGGAAAATTTTATGCATTTTCATTTTAATGTCAACTTTGAATGCTCATCATACTCCCTGCCATATATAATTATTTGCATTTAAAAATGAAGAACCCGTGACAGATATTTTACATAACCCCGTCGAAAAGAGAAGATAAAGATCCTCTTCATTTTAAGAAAAAAAAAAATAAAAGAGGCTTGCATAATTGAAAATACAATCTGTAATCTGCAGATTACCTGAGTATCAGCAATGAAGAGCTATACTCTATATACAATCAAACAGTCAGTGGAGAGGCTGTATATCAATTAAATATAGAATAGCTTTATCCTTCCCATCACATCGTACTTAGGCATGGCAAGGGCTCCTGGGAGGCACGTAAATGACATCAGCTCTTTGCATATGAACCCCAAACTCAGTGCCTGGGTCATCAGTTTACAACTGGGGAACTTTCAATGTTTTGTGGTTTTTGTTTTATTAGGACTTAAGCTCATTAAAAACTGAGCATAGGAGGAGTGGGGGGAAGAATATTTTCAGATGGCTGTCACCTTATGGAAGGATGTAGCAAACAGCGAGGCACCTTTGGGGACAGGCACAGTAGCTGCCAAGCACAAAGACTCAGAAGTGGAGGTGAAGCACCTTCAGCACTATCTCCTGCCTGGCACCTTTTCACCACTGTGCAAGGGTGGCCCTTTCCATGGCTTGTGGGTTGTCCCTTTTCCACCTGCCCCACAAAGCCGAATGATCCTAGATCCTATCCTAGATGTCCTTCTGAGAGCCACGAGCTGTGCCCCCAGAGATAATTTATTTACACCTTGTCTCCCTCCCTCCAGAGCACAAACGCTGATTGCAGTCCCATTTGCATAGCTCCTCATCAGCCACCCAGCACAGTAATTACACCAGCACTTTGCTGATGGCTGGAGCAGCGACTGCCAAATTCTAGTTGTGTTCCTAGGACAGGGTGATTATTATCACTAAAATCTGCTTAATAATTATTTGACAGCCTCTAGGGCATTCATTGTTCCAGGCTTCATTTTGGCTTTCTGCATTGTATTTTTTTCTATGCCGAACCTAATATTGGGTTGAAAAGTTAAAACAAAATAGTAAATCTACAAGCTGCTTCATCTCCCCACCTTCTCCAAGCTGCTGCTGTAAGCTCCTTCATACCTTCTGCATTGAGACAGGTTCCCTCCCCCTGACAGGTTTACTGGCCTTTGATCTGATGTCCCTAAACTGGACTTTATTTTCATTTTTAAAAATTTTTTTTAAACCCTGACACAAAGATTGTGTAAATAGCAGTAAAATATCTGCAAGCATTCAAAACAAAAAACCCCAACCAACCAACCAACCAAGCAACATTTCCACTCAGTAGAGACATATATGAAAACACCAACACCTAATGCCCAAAAGATTTTCTTAATTTCTGCATTTTCTCAACTACAGATCCTATAGCAAAGCAGCAAACAGCTGAGCCAGCCACTCCCCAGCCAACCAGGGGAAAAACTTTCCATCTATCTTTCTGGAAAGCACTTACCCTAAACTGCAAGAGTGCTGAGGGAGGGCTTGCCCAACAGGAAACTGGTTCAACAGGTAGAACAACATCAAAAGCTGGTGTTTCATCACCTGAGACAACAGCGGAGGCTTTCATCAAGTTCTCCAAGGGTTCAAACTGCTCTGTAATTTCTTCTTCTGTTTCTGGAGTTCCTTAAATGCTACTAAGTTTACAAGGCACAAATCATGCAGTTAAACAAATTCAGCAGAGAGGAACCTAAAGTATGAACATTGCTGCTCAAAAACACCATAATTCTCGTAAACTTAGCCCAGCTTAAAAATTATCTCTCTATTGAGATCCTGAAATTATGATAGAAATGGTTTAAATAACTAGATCTTTCATAGGACTTTAGATACTGAAGTCCTTATAATTACCTCATATTAAGATGGACAATAAATAGCACTGCTGGCTAAGGAAAAAAGTGTTTTTTTGATGACACTAACAGAAATGAAGCAAAGCTAATGTGTCATGCCAAAGGTCCAACCCAGTGTCTTGCCTCCAGCAGCACACAAGAGTAGAAGTCAAGGGAAAAGCAGAAGAGGACACGTGGCAAGTCCCTGATTCTAAACCACACAGCTCTGAAGCAAGCCCCAGAAACTGTGTTTGAACCTCACAGATCCCACAGATAATTCCTGCATTAGTTTCTTCAAGTGTGCTTTGAATCTGTGTGACCTCCTCACACCTCTCTTCTTCGAAGAGCCGGGCCTCATCTACTGTGTCACTCCCTATACAAAAGCTGAATAGACTTAGGACCTCTGCAGCTTTTTGCCATGCTTTTTTATCCCCTTTAGAGGTGGAAGGGAAAAAGGGAAAGAGAATTGGGAGGAAGCTGTCAGAATCGCTCCCACTGTTCCTGATGAAGGCACACCACAGACGTTCTATGACAGAGATGCTTTTCTCTACTACTATCAAAAACATTCCTAATGTTTTATTTGCTTTTTGACAGCTATTCAATCTACAGTTGACTTCTCTACACAGATATGACGCACAGACCTCAGGCCCGAGCGATAACAAGCAACTCAATTTAAATGAGGAGTCAGAATATTCTTCCCTGTGGACATCACTTCTCACTTACCCACTCTGACTTTCATTTGTCATTTTGTAACATGGCTGCACAGCAACCTAATGTCATTTTGAAATGCTCTGCATTTTCATTTACATCTTCATCCTCACCCCAGTGGAAAACGCCATCAAACCAGCACCACTGCCACTTCACTGGGCCTGCTCTTTCCAGGACTACTCAAAAGAACGGGGATGAAGAGAGGGACATTTTTATGAACTGGAAGATGGCAGGTGGTGATTGTCTGCTAAGGAGAGGGTATCACCTGAATAAAGTGCAACTATCAGCCTCTCAATAAATTTTTCCTCTGGGGCATGTCAGGAGAGTTCACCCAGTAGTCTGTCTTTCTCATTTAAAACCCTGTCCTTATTAACAACCTGTCTTTAAAACTTGGCCTCTGCAACCACCATGGCCCATTCACCACGTAGCTCAAACAACGTGCCTCTGGGTCACCACCTCCAGCCACTCTGCTGAAGAAAAAAAGGTCTTTACTACTGAACAGGTTGCCCAGGGAGGTGATGGAGGCTCCAACCTTGAAGACATTCAAGGTCAAGCTTGACAGAGCTCTGAGCACCCTGCTCTGGTTGCAGATGTCCCTGCTCCCTGCAGGGGGTTTGGACTGGATGACCTTGAAAGGTCTCTTCCCACCCAAAACATCCTATGATTCTAACTTCATAGGTCTCAATTGGTTACCAGCCAAAGTGTGTGAATACGACCTAACATATGAATAGTCCCAATGGTATCAGTGAGTCTTAGAGATCTAAAATACCCCAAAACCTAAAAATCCACAATGAACTTGTTCTGCTAAACCTCACCCTGTGGACTTTGCTGGTTTATTTTTCCGTAGCAATCTCCTATTTATTGCCCAGATTTTTTTAATATGCTGAAATGTTACTGTCTGCAGCTCTGAAGTGAAAAACAACAGAAATTGGATGGATTAAAAAAAAAGCCTTTGAAAAACTAGTCAGCAGAAACTGATGTAGGACTAGGTGTGCCTCAAACACAAAACTTAAGCGAAGGGACAAAGATACGGTGTTTTCTCATTAACAACATGAACTGGGGCTTAGCCACTCTTAAGAGGCTTACAAACCAAACAGCCTTGGGCAGTTCTTGTTCTCTTCTTGGGGAAAACACAAACTGAGGTTGGAAAATATACGTATTAAGCCAATATCTCACTTCAGTGATTTATTTTACTGCTCTCCTCTACCTGCTCCCATCCTCCTCCCTCAAGAGCTGAGACAAAACCTAGGTCTAGAGTGCTTGGGTGTTCTCTGGTCCATGTGCCATTCCCATCAAAGATGGTGGGAAGGAGGATAAACCACCTCAGGGGTAGGCAGACCCTAAACAAAGCAAGGAAATTGTGAGCTGATTACCCTAAATCATCCCAGTTTGCCAGACACTTCCCAAGGCACAGCTTTGGGAAGGAGGGGGACATTCGGCAGTGCGCCGAGACGCACTCAGGCACGTCAGGGAGATGTTCTGTACCCAACAGAAATACAAATGGATCAAATACTCACTGACACATTCCCAGCAAATCAGGATGAGCCAAAACCACAATCAACGCTGCAGCTTTGTTATTCCACTGCTTTTAAAGAGCTATTAGAAGGGAGCTAATAAGTTGCTAACCATTAATTGGAATAGAAATTGCAAGCTGACCTTGCAGAGCACCCAGCAACAGGTCCTACAGCATAACCCTCTGGCACCACAAAAACCTTGATGTCCCACTACTCCAGTTGCTTATCCAAATGGCAGATAAGCCTTATAGACTGAGGCTGTACAAAACAACTGGATTTTTTTTTTTCAGGGGGAAGGAATGGAGAAGAAGAAAACATCCTGGGGGCCAGATTTAGCCCGTGTCCTGCTAGGTAGTAACCTCCCATCTAAACAGGTATCTGTTTCTTCTGGAAAAAGAGAGGACTTGAAATCTTCTGCCACAGGAGGCCAGGTGACAAACATCCATACTCTTAAGAGGGATAATTTTCTGCTCACAACCACACAGCAGCGTGCTAAGGCTGCACTAAGCTTTAAGCACCTACCCAGTTACCCTGCAAACCACATGAGCCACTCTCAAGCCCTCCTGCTCCTCTTCCCCAAGTCCCATAAAACGAAGGATTTCTGCTCAGAGCAGTGCTGTTCTGGACCCAAGGCACTTGTTAAAACCTGTCTCCAGTGCAGCCAGCTCGTGCTTTGTCTATCTCCTCCCCTGTGCCTGCTTCAGCTGGTCCCAGGAACCTGGTCCTCAGGGACACGGCTGCCGCTGGCTCCTTGCTCCCAGTTCCACCCGCAGGTACCCTGCCCACCCCAGCTCACCTGGAAAGGATGGCACTGGCCTGTCCCTGGCCGCTGCAGAGTCAGAACTGCTCGGATCGTACAAATCCGGTAAAAGAGAGCCCAAGAACCCAGCAGGATTTACAAGCACCGCTGACAAACGAAACTGTGTTGCAACAGAGCCCCAGGAGGTCTTTAGTGGGGCTGAATTTATAAAGAACTGGAAGAAAACCAGTGAAATCTTCAATGACTCCTCCAAAGTAGAGTCTCAACTAAAATTTGTTTTTCTTTCTTTGTGGGGGTGGAGGTTGTTATTAAAATATTTACTGTGTGTCCTGGATGGTGATCAGCATAAAATCTGGAAAAAAAAATAACATGAAATGCTCTCTCCTCCACTCCAAGTTTCTCCCCAAGAAATAAAAGCAAGTAGGCTGAAGTATCTTACTGGCAATTCCCTTTTTTGATGTCTCTAAGAGACCCTTGAGCAACAAACAAATGAAAGTCTTGAAAAAAAAGAAAATCCTGGCATGTTCACCCTGCAGATATAGTTCATTAACTTTGATACAAGCACCCCAGCTATTACAAGATGCTGAGAAAGTTTTAGTAGATAAAGAATTGGGAACAAACACGGCAGGACACAGTTAAGTGCATTATTAATATGCTAAACAGGGGTTTGGAAAATGAAGGAAAAATTCTTTAGATCCACTCACATTCAGTTTATCCCACTGGACGTACAGCTCCTACTGCCATAGAATGGTAAATTATTATCATTTCTTTAAAAGCAAACAAACAAAAAAACAAGAAAAACCTAAATGAAACCCCAAACCTACCTCTCTTCCTCCCTTTTTCTAGCATCTTTCTCTAGTTGCAAGCTTAGGAAGATGATTAACTAGCTGCTTCATATACACCTACAAAATGATGGCACTCTGCATTCTGAGCATCACCCGGGTGGGTTTTTGTTCCTTTTTTTTTTTTTATTTAGAATTCACGCTCAATTTTGCATCGTCTGATTGAAGACCAGGGGGTGGTGAGGAATGTGTGGGAGAAAGCCACAGCAAGCTGCCACACACGCCATCCCCCCCAGCTGCCTTTGGAAGCGAGCAACGCAGCCTCCAGCTCGCTCGCTCCGCTAGCGATGCGCCCAAGCGAGCATCGAGGGACTTCGGTTACTCAAACAGACTTTTAATGTATTTACTTGGCCTTTCACAAAAGGATTTTACATAAATCGACCCCGTGCTGCCACAGAGTAGAAAGAATTGCATCCAACTTTATAATAAACTCATTTACAGTAAGATAATTTTGGGGGTGGTTTTGTTGGAACAATGACTTCTGAAATATAGGGTGAGTGGGAGAAGAAATTATTAGAATGTGCTACCTGACTAAAACAATGAAAATGCAAAGCCAGTACAATGTCCTGAGACTGCTTTTTGGTTTCGTTTTTATCATGGCTTTTGGGACATTTTTCATGACTTAAGAACCAGCCCTGAATTTTGAGAAATGTTAAGATTTTAAATGGCCTTTCCCCCATCTATAACCCAATCTCTTTGCATCTAAACTGTCTCTTACCTATTTACAGAAGTATTTTTCTCAATTATTTTTTCAACAGCTTGGCTAAACTAAATTTCCACAGAAAGTTTCCACATTGCCAGCCAGAAAAAGGGTAACCAAGACAAAAATTGTGTTAGTAGGAAGGAAAATAACATTGGAAACTTTGTACTTACAAAGAAGGGCAGAACGAAGCCAACTGGACAACCTCTCTTGCTCTAAGGAGTGTTCACAGTGGCTGGCAGACCACCGAGTGCCCCTGACCTAGGCACCTGGAGTTGTGGTGAAGGACAAGGCTCCACCAACTTCTCACTAAAGCTTACAAAACACCAGGAACATTTTGAGCTAAGATGTACTAAATGGGCATTACAGGAGCAAAGCGAAATGGTGTTGAAGGAGAAGAAAGAAGAAAAGTCCCCAGCTGTCAGTCTGATACTTTCTCCTGATGGTATCTTGCCAACAGAGGCCGGGAGCAAAGCTGTGCTTAGTGCTCTTCAACCTCTCACGGGTTTCCTTTCTTGCCAAGAATCACATCAGCAAGACCTTCCTGCTCCCCACCCTTGTCACCAGATTCACCCGGTGCTGTTATTTAAGGCTGTGAGTGGAAAGACACAGTGAGCATCCACCAACTAAACACATGTATCTGGTATTCCCCACATGAACCACAGCAGCTCAAAGGCTTCTGATGCCTCCAGCTTGGGAAACACCTCAGGCTGTGCACAGAGCTCAGAAAGTATTTCTCTTTCTTTGAAGTCTCAAAAATAGGGACAAATATTTTACTCAATGAAAATGATCAAGTAAAATAAAAAGCCACTAAATAGCATATATGCTGGAGAAATGATGCATTGAAATTATTTTCTTCTTTTTCTTTCTCCTTCCTGAGAAGGTGATAGAGCAGTTCATACTCTGAGGACTCTACTCAAAGAGTAGAGACATTGCAGCAATTGGGAAAATACTGAGCATATTATTTTCCATAAACAAACACTGAACAGCATTTTAACAGTGACTATATTTAATGAAAATATATACTCAGAGATGATGTCTTGATGCTTTCCTATCTTAACAAATCTTTCTGTCCAGCTTCTAATTTTCAGTAGCTACTATTCATAATTACAAACCAAATAACCCCAGGTTCATCCTGAGGCAGGATGAACCAATTTCTTACAGGTAGTCAGGTATTGGGCTTTTGGCATCAGAACTTAGAATAAATTTTAAGCATAAAAGACTTAAAAATATCAAACCAAAACAAAACCCTAAAAGCCACTCCACCCCAAAAGCCAACACCACCCCCATTCATGTTGAGTTTGTAATTTGGGTAATTAAATAGTTTAGCTCTTGTTTGTTTTATCCCATTTATTCATTTCCTCCAACTGTATTAAATTGTGATAGTTTTATTTTTAAGAACTTTCAGAAATTAAGTTTTATTGAACTTGAAAACTCAACAAGTATTCATCAACAACTCAAGCCAGGATTCAGTAGCAGAATCTGACCTTAATTACCAGCTATCAACTGGATAAAATTTACACATTCACACTCCTGGTAGATAATTCTGAAGATTTCAGTGACTGCAATTTTCATTACCTCACATGTGACAGTAAACAAAAGATTGGGAAATTGTGAGTTCAAGTTTAGCACAAAAGCAGAGACAAACTGAATGGTGCTCATTAAAAAACTATTGTCAAATTGGGATGGAAATAAGGATTCAATAATTTAAATTAGTATCAGGATATAGTTCTGAGCATGCACATAGTTTAAGTTCCTGGCTTAATTCACAGTTTAACTAATCTATCCTATGGCTCCTTAGGGGTCAGCTCCTCACAGGGCAGCCAGAGCAATGCAACCCAACCAGTACCTTAGCAGCCTCAATTGCAGACCACAGGCAAGTGTCTGTGCCTGGAATGCTGTGTTACAACAAGAGTGCTACGGCAAAAAGTCACGATCAAAGCACTGAAATGCAGAAAGAAAGAAAGAGGTCGAACCCCTGTATCTGTATAAACTCCTCATCCGTTCAATTTATGACCTCCCTGCGTGCAGCACTGAGGAACTGACCTGCAGGTCTGGATGACTCTGAAAATAACCACAGGCTGCACAAGGGGTTATTCCTGGGAACTTTGCTGATTTGTTTTTTTTAATTCTTTGTGAGTGGGGGTGGTTATTTGTAGAGAAAATGTTGAGTTGCTTCAGGAGAAATACAGTCAATAATAATGCAACTATTTCAGGAATAGGAAGAGGTCAAAGTGCAATACAATACTTAGGAGCCTGCGGATGATTCCGGCTAAGAGTCTAAAAGATGACAGCAGTTTAATTTACAGAGAGGTGGAAAATATTTGACATAATGTGAGTATGTCAAATAATAAGCGTTATAAGGAAGGTCAAACCAAGCACTACTGGAAAAAAAGACCAAACTGAAACCTTGTGACTCTTCTAATATCAAGATGTAGGTCTTCAGAGCTGAACTTCTCACCAGTTTTGTTTTACCAATTTATCTCAGCTCTCATTTCCTCCCTGCTTTCAGGCAGTTATTTAAAATAGATGTGTTGGACATTCAGCTTTCCCACTGCAAATTAATTCATTGATCAATTCTGTCTGAAAACGTTACAGAGGAACCCTTTTAAAACACAACGAGCTATTAGCTCTCGGGTTTTTGTCATGAAATCCTGAAGCTGTGTACTGGGGAATCTCAACACTTGCACTATTAAGCACAACACACCCTGGTAAGGACAAACAGATAACGTTCTTGCTGGAGATCAGATGGGATTTTTTAGAACACCACCCAGCCACTAATTGCTCTGTATGAAAGGTTAAAAAAAAACAAAACAAAACAAAACACACTGCAGTCCACAGCCAGTTCTTGCAAAACTGCCCACTGAGCTGCTTGTTATTCTCCCTCCAAAACATTTTGCAGGGGCCACTTTGTGACAGGATATGGATGAATCACTCGGGGGTTGTTTTAAAGAAATGAGGAAAGAGTTAAAAATAATTCTGGTTGCTTTAGAAACTCACATCCTTTGTTTTGGTTGAGATGAAATACCATTACATGCCTGCAATACCCATTAAATTTGCCACCATTCCAACAATAACTAAAGCTATTCTAAGAAATTACCACCCAAAAAGAGATCAACACAGATTTACAGTAAATTTGCCGTCGCAAAGCTGGAGTCTACTCATGAGATTACCAAAAATGCTCAGCTGAGCCAAGTTTGGAGTGACCTGACTGTAACCACCAAAACATGACAGTAACTGCTGCCCACTGACTCCAGCAAGAAGACACAGCAGCCACAACAGCAACAGGGGTTTTTCTATTTTCAACAGCAACTTGAAGCTAACTGCATTTTCAGCAAATGCAATACTCAGCCCAAATCATTAAGGTATTTATTTCTAATTTCTAAGGACATTTCTAATACAAGACAGCTAAAATACTGCTACAATTTAATGATGAGGCCAAACCCATGTGGTTTTGTCACAGAGTTTGGTTTTACTGTTGCACTTCACTCAAATTGTGACCTTCTAGATTGCTGGATGTGGCTTCTCGTTGGCTGATACAAACACTTCAGCTCTAGTCATAAGCAAACCTGACCACTGACCGTTCAGCATTTCTTTTAAACACCAGACTTTTAAACTTATAAGCTGTTTGAAGTTGGCACCACTCCATCTAAAAACATCTTACTAGAATTCAAGCAGACAAAGAGATTTTTTTTGGTTTGCAATACATCCCAAGCCCATCCACGCTGAACCATCTCCTGCATTGTCCCCTCTACGTGTCCCGAGGCCCAAAAGCCACCGATGGCTCACAAGGACACAACCCCCCCCTTTGACACCTGTTCCTGCCCAAACGACCCTCAAACGACCACTTTGGGCCAAGCCAGCAACACCTTTTCAGCAATATTTTGGAATATAATGATGTTCCGGTAACAGCCACCTAGACACAACACATGATGCTGTATGTGACACTTGATGTGACCTGACTTGTAACTCTCTTGATCTGAGGCTATCTTAAAATTTTGGAGATGGTTCTGACTCAAACTAAAATTAAAACCATCGACAGGCAAAACGGAGCTCGATAGTTTGCAAACTCAACTGCCATCTCTCCCGCTACATATGCGTATGAATGTACACATTTTCAGGATGCATAATTAACTGCAAGAAAATAGTTCTCAGAAACAAGAGCTGAAGTATTTATATCAAAAGCTGAATCCTTCTCACTCGATCTGCACAAATAAACCCACTGAAGTTGCCAGCTTTGTCAAAGTGAGCAAGAGGAGCTTCTAAACATAAATCAATCTAAGCAGGCAGAAGCCTACGAGAAGTACTAACGTTGCTTTCAAATTCCTTCCTGATTTTTACAAATTGACTCTGTAGAAACAACATTAGTATTTTCTAAGGCACGACCAGCTCGCTACACTCGTGACGTAGTTTTGATGAGGGCCATTTAAAATCAGAATAAAAGGATGGGGGGCTTGGGGAGGGTTGGACTGGGGGGTGTCACAAAGGTGATACTGATTTTACAATGGCAGTATTTTTATAAAACCCAGGTTTTCTGTATATCTGTTTGTATATCTATTACTGGTTGGACAGCTTTGGGTTGTTTTAGTTTGGGTTTTTCCTTGCTTTGTTTTTTTTTCCCTCCCTTTGTTTTGTTTTTTCCTTCTTCTGAATTTTGTTATGTATTTATAACCATAAAAGCCACTAAAGTGACTTGATTTGCAAGAGGCACTACAATCAGACAGATCTAAGTTAAAAATAAAACTCATTATCTATAAGGTCGCTCTCAACAGTCAACTAACACACTGACATCACAAGAAATTAATTCATCAGTATATTTTTGACAAGCACAGCATTTTACTCTGAAAGGTCATTTTTCTAAATTAAGCCAAGTATTGAATATCTTTGCTGTTCTGCTGCACATCCCAAATTTAACTCATAAAATATTTTCACGGTAAAAAAAAATCAAATTACATTTGAAGTCAGTATATGAAATAAAGTCTGACACGCATTTAAATCGGACATTTGTACCACGAGCCACGTAAGCAAACAGTGAGGCCTCTTCATCTCTTTCAGAACCTACGTCAACTGAAAATGTGCATGTTGAGTCAATGCAGGAGAGAGGAGTTTTGCCCAGAAAAATGTCCTTCTTCTAAAATTCCCCTGAGTAAGAATGAAAGGTCGAGCTGGACACCACTGTCCACTGTTGAGGATTTGCGTGGGTCTTTCTTATGGAACTGGGAAAGCCACAGAGATGTCCTACCACTCGTGCTCGGCCGTGTGCCAGCTCGACACCCCTCCTCATCTTTCCTCTCTCTCATCAGACAGCACTGAGATGGAAGTCACCAGAGCTACTGACCAGGAGGTTGCTTCTGACACCCATCCTGCCTCCAGAAGGAGCTTACCTGGGCTCTTTCAAGCGGTGGTGGTGAAGCCTTGTGATGAACTACGGAAAATACCCACCTCTCCCCTTCCACATCAGAGAAGGAAACTTCTACCCACGGCACCGCCGAGAAAAAGCAGCTCCACAGGATAAAATCCGGGCCTCCTCTGGTGCCAAACGGACGTGCCAAAGACAACTTCTCTTGGTGAATAAATACAGCACGAAGGATGAAACTTCTCCCCTTTTGCACCTACTGGAGTTCTGCGACGAGTGGATTTTCGGTCGTGCCTGTCTTCCTGGCAGGCTAGGGTTACAGGAGTGTCTTCACTTATGTAACTTCACTTCTTGAGTACACAATTACCCAACACACCCAAGGCACTCCAAGGCTTTTTTTTTTTTTATTAAAGAAAAATAATTTTCTTTCCAGCTGGAACATTTTTTTTTCTCCAAACTTAAGTCAATAAGCAAAGCCACTGAGGCACTCTGAATGTGGTGCACCAAGACCCTCACTATCTCAATAAACGAGGCATTCATTTCTTGGCAGCTCATCCCTCTCTATGTTTGGGAACGTAGGCTGAGCTCCAGACTTGCAAGAGACCTCAACATTCACAAGAACCTCCTCCATTTTGACCTATGTACCCTCCTCCTCCTACGACAGGTCACCAAGTGTCTGCTGAACATTCCTCCCAAAGCCATACAAGACAGCTGCCTACGCCAGCAAGTCCCACCTCCAGATACAGATGCCCTTTCTGCCATTTCATAGCATGCAATATTTGAGTGTATTCTTCCTAAATTAAATGTATTAACTCATTTTACAAGAGAAAGACGGTGGTAAAGAGCAGGATGCAAACAATTCAAGGAGTATTTGCCCCTGAGAAGCTGCGGGATGTGGTGTGGGGAGGAACCTGCAATCAAGGCACATCATTTGTAAAAGATCTGGAAAATCAAACTCCCTATTTGAATAGCCATTAGTGAATTGATCTGCCAGGCAGCACATACAGAGACCATAAAGGGCATCATTCTGAGGATTTGGGCTTGCTACTGCCTTAAAATACCCTCTCCCTCCTGAACAGGTCTTCTGCTAAAGGCCATTTGGAAACCTTCCCTTTGGGCACACATGACAAAAAGTCACAGCATGACCGTGCTATGAAGGTACCAGGCACATCCACCATCAGATCTGCACCAGGCAGAGAGTGACAGGGACCTTTGATCACTCCCAAGTAGAAATGGGGCTTTTCAGCTGGCAACCTGAGCAGTTAAAAGCATGAAGGAATCTCAGCCCCCCCGATGCTGGTGTAGGATGGTAATCCCACAGGTCTGAAGGCGAGGCGGGGGAATCACCGGTGGTCACTGCACAGCCTGCCAGTGAAGGATGAGGACCCGTTCACTGGGTGGTGTGCTAGACACGTAAAAAGGGGGGAGGAATTAGCTCCCATCTCCTGAGAAGTTTAACTTAAATATACTATCAAAAAATACTGATTCTATTTCACAAGCATTACAGATTGCCAAAAATTGTACCTCTGCTTGAGGTCCTAAAGATCCTGACAAAGCCATTGTGGCTGTTCAGGTATTGTTAATTCTGTCAACCAAAGTCCTGTTTTTACCCACTTTATCCAAGAGCAACGTGGTGGAACTTCACAGGTCCAGTGTGTTTGGAGGACTGTAAAATTTCCTCACTTCATTCCGACGTTAGACATCGTTACAGCTGACGGGTCAGCTACAGTGCAGTGTCGTGTCAGGAGAAAGGAAGATGCAACACTCAACTGACCTGCAGCCTGATCATTGTCATGCTGCCTCAGCCACCCAGGGCTGGGCAAGGGTGGAACAGGCAAGCTCTTGAGGTGGCCCTCCAAGGTGGCCATGATAAGGCAGCAGCTGCACATCACCAGCGGGGCTGCTGCAGAGACAGAGGCAGACAGAGGCATTCCCTTCTCTGGTCACCCTCTCTGCTGCAGGAAGAGGTTGAGATGCTTTTCCAGAGCTTCAAGATACTAAAGGAGCAATGAAACCATCAGAATCACAGACTGGTTTGGGNCCCCACTCCAACAGGTCCATGTCTTTCCCATGCTGAGGTCGAAGGGATGTTGACAAGTATTTGCCCTTGCCATTATTTCAAGTGGAAGAAAAAGGTTAAATTGTCTGAGGGAAATGAGACATTTTAACAGGGACAAGAGCAAATATGAAGTTGTCAGGATGTAAAAATGCAACCTCCATAAAACTGTTCATGTTTTGATCTATGCAACCAAGAACGACACATTAAAAATGACCGTGCTACACTCTGCTTGAATACGGTTGACAGAAGATCTATGGGAGAGAAAATAGCAAGTAAATAACCAATCAGACTGTCATTACACCACTGATTGCTGAGGATAGGAGGTGGGAAATGATACCTCCCACCTCATACAACCCAACAAGACTTACTTAGGCAAAGCAAGCCAACATTTTATTTGCAATACTTCATTTCTAGTTCAGATTGGAGATGGCTGGCTCTATTAACTTATGAATTTCTGCTTCATAAATACATCACATCTCATTTCTATTTAAGAAGTAAAACCTGAAACCAAACAGTGCAACAACAAAGCTTCCTTCAGGCACGAGGCCAAAGAAAACCAGACGGCTGCACCAGTAACCACACTGTGGGAATACCTTGTACAGGCCAGTAAGAATCTCTCTGTGCTGGGTTCTCAAAGCCGCTTTAAGCATTAGACTGAAAATCCTGTGTAACAAGAAGTGGATGAAGCACATCCAACCACATACTGTCATTTCAAAATGCCCCATATCAAACCCAGGTTTTAAGAAATCAGGTTGACATTATTCTGGAGAGGAAAATATATTATATGGCACATTATCCTTACAATTATCCCCCAGAGAAGGAAATGCATGTCCACCAAATGAGAGCAAAACAAATGGAAACACATCACAGTTGGGAAATGCACTGGTAAGGTGGAGGGAGTCTTGTTAACACCAGAGTCATTGCTGGGACGCTCATTAAGATATTCTGGTGTTTTGAAACCCTAAATGATATTTGATTTAATGATCTACTGGCCCACTCGAGTATGATCAAAGGGCAGCGCTAGCGTTGTTTGGTTGTAGTAGTCAATTAATTTTCTATAGATTAAAAGAGACTACTCTGGGACCAGATTCCTCAGGAAAACTGTACACTCCCAGGCTGGTGAGAAAAGGATGCTGCCAGAAGGAATCTGCCAAAATCCCAATTTTATGCTAGAAAATTCATTACAAAAATCTAAGGTGTTTGTGGAAAAGGTTGTTCAGAGATTTGGGCAACCTCACCTGGAAGGGTTCTGGGAATGGGGCATTGAACACCTCTCTGGGACACTCAGGACAGGGTCTCAACCACCCTCAAAATAATAGAATGTCTTCCTTCTCTCCAGTCTGAATCTCTCTTTTTGAGTTTAAAACCATGACCCCTTGCCCTGTCCCAACAGGTCCTGCTGTGAAGTCTGTCCCCAGCTTTTTGACAGGGCCCCTGAAGCCCTGAAAGGCCACCACAGAAAGTCTCTCCAGAGCCTTCCCTGCTCTGGGCTGAACAACCCCAACTCTCTCAGCTTTTCTTCATATCAGGGGGGTTCCAGCTCCCAGATCTGTTGCATGGAATAAAGGAAGTTGAAATGCCTTCCCCAGCCTCATGCTCCAAACTTGGATGAGCACTTGATTCCCTCCCCAACACACTACTAACAGAGGACATCGGATAAAGAGCCCAACCTCTGAATCTGAACTTCTCCTGACTAGGAGAAAGCCTATATATATATGTAAAGACAACAAAGCTCCCAAGGATTTTAAGAAAACCAGAATTTCACCTTACAATTTTATTAGGAACCCAAAACTTCCTGGCACAACCCCACACCATCCACCTATCTGTGGGAACTCCCTTGTTATGACTTCCATTCCCCTGTGGCAAGCGACTCTGCGAAGCAGCCAAATCTCACACAAAGGTTTGCTTCTTCCTCGCTCCTCTGGAATCCCAGGGCGTTGATGAAAGTGAGGACTGGCAGCCTTGGAAAGCATCCAGGCACAGAGCAATAAAAATAATAATAAAAAAAAAACAGGTAGCAAGATGCCTACCAGCAGCACAAACTTCCCTCTTCTATGGTGAGTGGGAAATGGGAAGGGGATGCTTTGGTTTTGACCGCATGGCCAGAGATGGGAAGGCAGAAGAGAGTTTGTGGGGTGTAGGATGATGCTGGAGAGCTGAGTGTGAAACACCATGGGGAAATACTTGAGGTGGGGTTGGGCGGGGGGAATGTTGGGTCTCAGGTTTAAGGAACTTATGGGATATGTGAGTTCAATACCGGCGCCCATTGCGAATTCCAGCCTGGCTTAGCTCCAGTCCATAAACCAAGGTGTCCATACTCCCAGGATTTACTGGAAAGGTAATTTATATTTGTAAGGAAGGCAGTTGCTGCACACGTGAAGCCTTACGGAGATACTGAGATAGTTTCTTGCCAACGTGGAACTTAATCTTGAATTAACCCCTTAGGTGAGGGAGTTAAAACCCTCCTACAGAAAGGCACCTGAATTCTGCGTGTAGCTCCTAAATCCAGCACAATTATTGTATGGACAATGCAAAACTAGGGTGGATAAAAAGCAGCCTCTTCTGCCAACTTGTAGCTATTAATTCCAAAGTCAAAAATCTTCATAATATAGCTGAGAATTTTCAAAGACACTGTGGTGTTGGCGATGGGTTTTAACTCATTTTCCCCCCAGAAGCTGATGGTAAAAGTGCCAATGGAAACAGCGTTCATCTAATTCAACTTCCAGCTGCTCCTCACAATCACGTTCATAACTCCTAGGTGAGGTAACAACCCGTTTCAAACTTCTGGAAAATGATCTTTAAAGATAAAACTTATTATTAAGTAATAAACCTGATATTTATCTCGCAATGACAATAAAGACCTATAACAAAGCACGGATGTTCAACCAGAATAAAATCTTACCGTGCTCAGCATGAACTGGTTTGTGACCATATACTTTAAAAGAAACAAAAAACAAACAGTAGAGACCAAAACCAGTATGGTACACCCATGCAGTGTCTCAAATGGGCACTGAGACCACACCAAAAGAAACCCAGTTCAGCCTCCTGCCTGCCCTTTCTTCTCTGTCTGGGCTACCAGAATGATCTTGTTAAGGTCCAGAAGTCTTATCCCTGTTTCTCAGTGTCCTTGTGCCACCCATTTTCCAGAAGAACAGCACCTTGCAAAAGTTGAGGATCACTGTTGGTAATCTACGCTACACCAGCTTCAAGCATGGGATTTAATATCACAAAAAGATTTCCAAATGTAGTAGCAGGAAGATTTGTTCTTGGGTTTTCTTCTGGATTCTCCCTCTAAATAAACTCAGAAGTTGAGCTCTAGGTGTCTCCTCAATATATTTTCACAATACAAGCCAGGACTGGATGAACCAACATTAACAGCTGATCCTCCAGTACATGTCCTGTCATCTGTCATCTCCAGGGCCACTGGCACTGTTGGGATTTATAATCAAACCACGGTACATAAGAGACAAATGAGCAGAAATTCTTCTTACTTTAAAATGCCATTAATTCCAGTATAATTCTAAGGACTGTAGTAAAGGTCTGCCCTTTTTAAATGGTGCAGAAACACTGAATTCCCTGTGACAAGCCTACCTATACCAAAATAAAGATATCAAGTGACACTAGTTTCATGTCAGGGAACTGGAAAATCTGAAAGGTGTATCTGCACACCATTGATTAAAACAACTCATAAATCCAGTGAGCTTCAGAAAGGCTCCAGCAGCAAAGCAGACAACAGGACACGTCTCACTTCCTTGAGGAGGAAGCATTTACTGAAAGAAACTCTATGCTGTCAAAGGCAGCTGCCAGAACAGCAGCAATTAATGCTTTTGGGTTCATATGCCCAGCCCATCCAAAATAATGTTAGAAGTCGAGCTTCATCCATCTTCATTTGTTTTTAATTTTGCCACAGTAACAGCAATTAACTTATCAAATTTCTGGCTGAACCACTTTGGGGTCAGGGGAAACAGGCGGGAAAGAAAGGTTAATGCAAAGTCGTGTGTTTGCCATGCGAGCCTAAACAAATAACTGCTGGTGATGCAGAACAGCACTGCGTTTGAAAATGAACAAGAGTCAAATCCCTGTGGCTGAAACAACCAGAACATAAGTGTCCTTATATCTGGGACAGAAGTTGTCAATAGTAACAAACGTCAGACATATACAAAAGACAGCTGAATTCCACAAAACAACCCCTTGCTGTGCTCTTACAGAAATGCAGCAGAAACAGTATTTCCAGTTCCCAGCAAGAAGAGCTGTGAGCTAGTCTGGGGGCAAGTGAGGATGGCTAAACGCAAGCAGAGTTCTCCCATCCAAACACTTCAAGTTCTCCGAGCTAACACCAGTCTCTCCTATCCAAAGAGGACACCACCAGTTCTGCCGGCTCCTTCAACAGGTCCCAGGCCTGCTCTGCTAACCAAACACTCCAACAACAAAAGCATCTAGCAAATTCCTGACAGCACGTTTCAAACCCAGAAGCCACCAGCAATGGCCGCAGGCACGTGTGCCACCCTCCAGTGACAAGCGGGCACCCCGACCTTTCCCGGCCAGGGCAGCCGGTCACTCAGAAACTGCTTCTCAGCTGCTTCCTGGAGCGTGCTGAACTATTGCATAACCCTGCTGCAGTAAATCCCATCTTCGGGCTCCCTGTGCCTGCCTGGTTCCGTACAGCCGTGTTCTTCCCGCTGTATTCTTCCAGCTTTCTGCGTTGCCAGCTCCGACTCCGGCGCTTGTAGAGTACCTGTGCACACAGGCACACAGTACACTTTGCTAGTTAAAGCAGCAATGCTCCTCTCAAATGGTTTCATACAATAAATACTCAGCTTCTGGAAAACTAATGTGGTTGTGATTTTGTTGGGACTCCCCTCCCAGTACAAGTTGGAGATACACTTCTTGTCACAGCTGTAAAACCCAATGCTAAAGCTACAGCTCTAGCCTAGGCTTTGCCTACTTGTACAGCAGCATCCTTACTTTAATGCTTTCAAATTCTTTTAGTCCGTTTCCCTCTTTTTCAGACAAATAAGACTCGCAAAAGCAAAATGGCTTTGTGCTCTTAGACCAAACAGAGCCTTTTCCCCGGTAATAGCCTGGAAGCTAATAACTGTTTTAGAGCAATTCCAGCACAATGAAATGCTGTTATTGGCTGTTTATGTAACAGTGAATTAAACCCCACTGACACCTTTCAGGAATTCATAACCATAGTGCACAAAATGTGCTGCTTCGTGTGAGCTCGTTAATATGGCAAGTGCAAAAGCCGTCTCGATCCAGAAGACTTGTCTTTCAAAGCAAACATGCTTAACCTGCAGTTTCAGTCATGGAAGAAATTACTCAATTAATTGCAGACAACAAAAACAACAGGGTTATAACTAATGTACAGTAAATGCTCTGTGGGTGGAATGCAAGCCCATTTCCCAGTAGCGTACTCTCTTACATCCTAACACATTTCTTACCCTGCTGCTGTAAACCAGCTTAAAAATGTTCAATTTACTTAAGACTTTTTTTTTTCCCCACACACACATTTGCTTTCTGGCAACAAATATTTTTATTAACCCAGGTAGAGTTTATTCTCTTAAGAAACAACTTTACCATGTAGTATTTTGCAGCACAATATTTTTCATACTTTCTTCTAGACAACTCATCATCTCTTCCAAACTTCAAACCCAACATCAGCATTTATAAAGTTTTTTCCCTTGCAGTGACAAAAGAAGAGACCTCAGCGACAGGACTCAATAAACTCTCCCCTAGTTCTAGGAATTCAAGCAGGCAAAGAGTAGGAAAAGCTCAAAAGCACACAAAGACCCCATCGGTGGCAAAGTGCTCCCATCCTGACAGGATGCAAGGGATGGGATAAAACTCTGACAACTGCAGGTAATGGAAAGCAAACTTACCAAAGCAGACACCGGTGCCTTCTTCCGTCATTCCTTCCATTCATGTTAAAGACAGCTGTCAATGACTCGAGCTAGGCTAGATATCAACTAATAAACCCAGAGCTAATGCCTACACTCGCTGCTGGCTTACTGCTTATGGATTTTCAGGCTATGTTTGTACGCCCAGCTTATGATTAAAACACAACCAACTGCCTGCGGTAATAAAATATGCAGATGGAAATGAAAAGAACCCCCTTCTAGCACATGACAGCCAGTTCTCGGCAGACACCAGAAATGCTCATCAACACCTAAATCCTTCCCCTTTTCCATCGAAACCAGCCCGACACCTCATACCAGTCTTCCTCAAAGTCTTGCACTATTTTACTCCGATAATTAATTTTNCAGCTTTATTTTATTTCAAACGATGCCTGCAACAGCTCAGGGCCGCCGGCCGGCTGCGGGTCACCCCCCGGGGACAGCGGCAGAACCCTGCCCCATCCTGTTAGGTGCAGCCG
>VWZY01003051.1:0-35445 GCA_013399075.1 Chloroceryle aenea
CTTAATGATTCTCTGACTCTGTGGGCTCCCTGGGCAGCCCTTCTGCTGTGGCCCTGCTGCCTGCAGGGCTGGCACGGGACAGCCCCAGCTGCTCCTCACAGAGCCCCCCCAGCCCCACTGCCACCTCCTGGGTACTGGCACCTGTATATTTTGAGCAGTTTAAAAGGACTTGGGTGGTCCTGTAATGATACGTTAAGATGCATCCTCACAAAGCCCTAATTTCTAGCAAGTTTCTTGCTATTTTTCTGAGGTTCTGAACACCAGAGTCCCAGTAATAGTAGCAAATTGCAGGGCTAAGGGAGTACACTGCAATCTGCACACCCCATGTGGGGAGGAAACCAGTCCAAGAGAAAATTGTACCTGTCTGAGGCAAAGACCTCAGCTGATGTACAGAAAAAGAACGTCCTTATTTCCAGCGTAACCAAGTAAAGCGTGGAAGAACAGGGTGAGTGATGGGCAGTTGAGCTTTAACCTTAATTTCAGAAGAGATAAGCAACTGAAAGGGGAGTCACGTTCTGGGGAAAACCCCCCTGGCCAGTGGCAATGACCCACTTCTGGCATGCTGTTTGCTCTGTAGAAATCAGAAATACTCGGAGATAAAAATCAGGCAGCGAAAATCCGGCTTTTCACATGCACAGATTGATTCTTGTTAAAACCCCTTGAATTCAGAAGTGAATAAAGCTTTATTTTCCTTTTCCTCTGTGAAAAATAAATGGCAAGGTGCTGTGGAGCTGGACTTGGCTTAGTGGGCATTTCCTTCTGCTCAAAAAGTCTGATGTCAGGGCTCAGGCAAAGATGCTTCAGCTGAACCTTGCGAGTGTAGCCCACTGGGTCAATACCAGCAGAGGCATGCAGGAAATCTAAGGCAGGTTTAAATGACAGTAATTTCAGTAAAAAACGTGAAAATTAAACCTTCAAATTAATGTAAATTGAAAAATTAACAAGTAAAAGTATTGAAAACTCCCCAGCCAGGCCCAGTTCACTCCAAGGAGGTGTTTTTAAAACCAGCATTGGATTTTGAATTGTTTTGAGGTTTTTTTAGGATTTTTATCTTCAGTTTTCCTCCTAGGTTGTAAGTTAAAAGTTCACTTAGAAAGATTGCTGTATGTAAATAATATTGACATATGTGTGTGTCCTTTACAGCTAAGATTAGAGGGAAGTTTTTACTTTTTATCTGTGAATTCATAAGATGGCAAGACCAAACCTGGCTGCTCCCCCGTGGCCAGCAGTATGGAGCACCAGAAGCTACTCTGGAGCACCTCCCGAAAACATCTCTTCCTGGTGTAAAGATTTTCCTAGCAGATGGTTTGTGGAGCTCAAATATAAACCATAGCTGGATTAAAACATAACTGAAAGCACGCGGTGTCAGGTTGTGCCTCACGGTTCTGTAAGGCAGAGTGATCCCTCTCTGAGAACTTGCTTGTAGTTGTTGTCTCTAATTCTACGTGCACTGTGAGCAGACTGCCTGTGACTCACTTCTGGCCACTATACGTTGACAGATTCTTTACTACGTGGCGTAAGTAGCATCTCTGTGTTGCTGAGTGTTGCCAAAGCACAGCTAATCTTTAAGGGACTTTAATGCTAAGCGAGAGGAAAGAAGACACTGAAATTGCATTTACTCTTCTGCACTTCAAAAGACTCGTTCTGCAATTTTTCTTACCTTTAAAGATAGTAACTAGAAAGCTCCCAGTGTGGGAGCCTTTGCTTTCAAACACAGCAGCAAGCATAATACTCACTGATTGAACTTGGAGTTGGCAGAAGCAAAAGCTCGGGGTGTGTGTGGGGGGGGAGATGTAAGGGAACATGTGCTGTCCTTTGTAGTTTCAGTTCTTTAGAAGCACTCACAAATAGCTTTAGTTTCTTTAGCAAATACAATGGCATCATTCTGGGCATGCCTAGTAGAAGTGTTCTGGGGCTAGTAAACTGTGAACAAACCTGTTTGCATTGCTGTACTGTACAGCGCAGCACAGATAAGCCCTAATTGTTATGCAACTCCTTAGTATAAGCTCCTGGCATGGCTCATATGCTTCCCTTGTACTAAGACCGTCCAAAATAGCAACAAGAAAGCATGTAACTAAAGACACAGCAGGAGCGTAGGAATTCACCCAGGCCTTGGATGTTCTAAAGATTGAACAATTCCTCATTTTAAACCTTCCAAAATGCTAAGCATAATGTATTTCCTTCGGAGCTTCTTCAAGGTAAGCAATTTCAAACTTTTCCTGAGTGTGGGAGTTGGTTTGGTTTAGTTTTGTTTCGACAGGAGAGAAACTTGGATTTGAAGTTTTTGTACAGGAGTGCAGAGAGTGGTTTTCTTGAGAAGCAATGCCCAGTAAGTGCACCGACCAGGTTTGCAGTTTGCTTTTGCTAGGTTGACATTTGAGCTGTAGAAAGTGGTTATTTGCTGCTGCAATCACAAGGAAATACGTGTTGTGGATTTCTGTTGAGAGATCTTTATATGATGAAAACAGTGAAATTTATGGTGTAAGCCACATCTATCACCAGGTTGTTGTTAGCAGGGAAAGATGCATTTTGTGAGACAAGACCAAATGAGAACTCGTTTTTATGACGCTTTCCCAAAGCTCTTGTTCTCTTTTAAACATGCCAAACTGAGCAGTCGAACACTGCCACTGCTGAAAACACTTCAGATACAAAATAAACTACAAACCACTGCCAATAAGTATAAGCTTCTATTTCACATTATTAAAACAACCAGATCAAAACTACAACCTGCAGTGATGGGTATGCACCTGGCAACAGTTTCCTTTTCTGTGAATCTGATAAATTCTACAGTTCTGTGACTCAGTAGGTCCTGCTGCTGCTGCTGTGGGGCTGACAGAGCTGCTTGAGAGCTGGGTGCCAGCCGTGGTTTTCACCCCACTCACAGTGTGTTGCAGGAGTGTTGTAACCAGAGCGTGTGCTGCAGGTTTCGTTACAAGCGTGCGCTGTGAAGGGTGTAGATGATTTGGAGATGTGTGGGTCAAAGGAAATGAAAGTTAAATGGGATTAGTGACCACTGAATGATTCCATCATTTGAAATGTTAGGATTTGAAGTGCGACAAAGAATTATGTTATCTTGAGGAATAGTGTAACTGTAATCAGCTGAATTCCAGCTCCCCAGTCGGTTGTCACTTACACATTTGCATGCCAAGCCACCTCTTGGTAAAGCTTGCTGCAGGATTGCAGCCGTAGTGTCAAGTCAGCAGTAAATCCCAACCCAGAGCTGAGCTGTGGAGACCAACTGCTGCTTGAAATCGATGTGAGAAAAGGTTGAATTTTCACCCTAAACTGTGTAGCTACAATTAGCACCTGCAACCACCCGACGGTCATAGCAAAATGTGGGCCTCATTTTTGGCAGCCTTCCTTAGGGAGATTGTGTGGACCTGGTCTTTAAAATGGTTTATGTGTGGTTTGAAAATATCTGCTCAGCTTGTTCTGAATTACTTTGTTACTGTAAACACTGCATTCTTTGGGAGGTAAAAGTGAGGGATGGGGAAAATACTACAGGAAGGTTTTTCTCCGTTACTGACTCATCATCCTGGCATTGCTGGTTTAGCACATGACAGGCTTTGACTTTGCAGATTTTAAGTGTAAAACAAGCTGCTAAAGTATATATAAATACCTTACTTTAAGGTGGGAGAGCATATACTTCTCAGTGCTTAAAATAATACTGGTTTTACATAAGGATCAGACATTTACAATGACAGTAAGACACTTGCATGGGAGAAAACCAGGACTGAGTAAATGCCTGGATTCATTCCGAAGGTGATCGGTTTAGTTTGGAACATCTTTCTGCCATCTCTGTTGGTTTTGGTTTGAGACATTGGCAAGAGTCAGTTTATGTCCACGAGACTCATTTTGCATTCATTGATTTAAATCTAACGGTCAGCTTCCTTGGTCACACGTTGTCAGAAATGGAGGTAAAATTCAGATTGTTTTAAGGACAGTTCCACTGTTTTCTGGAAGGTTTGTTTGAAACAGAAAGCTCTTCATTGAAAGCTGGCCAAAGCAGTGCATCTAGAGCTTTATTTTACAGGTCCTGCACGCTGTGCTGCACTCTGATATTCTTGTGATTTGTGGGAATGACCCCAATAGTTTGAAATACAGTCTGAGGTCTTAGCTGTGTTTCTCAAAAGGATTTTAGCTGCTAAGATCCCCATATCCATGGCTGGGAACTTGAAGATTACCACCCTCTCCTGACTGGAAAGAAAAAGTAGCCTGGGCCAAGTAGCTAATAAACCTGCCCTTGGCTTTGGGATAAATGCTGCTGGTGCTATGGGAGAGTTACTGTGGTGCCTCTCATCCTTCTCTGGAAGCTGCATCACTGCCACTGCTGATGGGAGGAGCAGGAGAAAGTGGGAATAACACAAACCTGCCCCTGCATCTCTAGGATGGAGCGAGAGCTGGATGCAGGACTGTGGGGCAGGGTCGGAAGGGAAGGACTCAGGCCCTCCCACCTNCTCTCATAGCCCAGAACTGTGAACAGTGTGGGGCGATGGTGTCACGGTTCCTTTCACCTCGTGTTCAGAGTAGACACAAATTAGCCCATGCATCTGGTCTTGTGAAGGTGTGCCAGCAGAGATATCCTGTTATATCTTGGCCAATCGAGGTTTTTATCTCCCAGAAGAATCCATTTAAAGGCTTAAGATGTTTATCTTTGGTTCTGCCGAGATAAATGGGAAGAGATACTGAGATTGTTATAGATGCACCACCGTGTTAGTTTTAGCTGCTGGGTTTTTTCCTACTAACTAATTCTCTACTTAAAATATTCTATATCTGTGTTCACATGGTGTGAAAATATTTGGTTTGGTGTGAGAATATTTGGTTTTCACAGAAAGCATGCAGCAATCAAAGTGTAGCTCCTTCTTAAATAAAAAATCACATAAATGGCTGAGATGAACCATAACTAGCCAGTGTTTGAGAAGTCCAGCAGCAAAGTTTATGGAAATATATTATTGTTCTCTTTCATTTCCAAACCAGCAAATGCTGATTAATGCCTCTCTCTTTTATAATGATGCTCACAATAAGCATCATGTTCTCACTGACAGCGTGGGGCACTTCCAAACGAGCAGCCTGTTGCTGTCATTTTCAATTCCTGTCTAATACCACTGGTACAGCAGTAAACAAGGCACGATGCAGATTTGCCACTAATACCTTTAATGCCTCTAAAATAGTACGCCTATTGTTCTCTCTGAACCAAAGCTCCAGGCCACTAATACCAGCTAAACAATTCCTGGCCACTTTAGAAGACCAGCGTCCGCTGGAGCAGTGACTGCTACGGTTGCAGTTGCAGGCAGAGCTTTTGGGAGCCCCCCAGCACCGTAGGAAACCGTATTGTACGACTGTAGTACACCCTAAATCCCTGTCAGGTTCAGTGGTCAGGGTGTTGTATGTTTGTCTCTTTCTCTGCCCACAACCTTCCTTTACTTCTGCTCAGAAACCTGTGTCGTCTGCTCGGTTAGTTTTTGCAGCACATCCATCCAGCTTGGACTTCAAATCCAAACCAAACTTCACTGGGTTTCTCTTTGAACACCACGCCAAGCTTGCATTTACATGAAGCAGGCTGAGGAGTGTTCACAAGATATGTGGTTCCCTGAAGGATTTTGGTTCTGGTTTAAAAAATCAAACCTCACAGTTGTAGGAGTTTTAGCTCTTGCATTCATTTCACTCGGTATTCACCTATCCCAAAAGTTAAGGATCCCCTCTAAACTGTGGGTTTGTTCTTCTTTTATGGCCATAGGTCATTAGTCTCAGCCTTGGCACCTCGCAGACACCCATGAAATGAGCACTAAGATAAAGTCTGGTTATTCTGCTCTGAGGGTCAGCTTCTTTTCCCCTTCTAATGCAACTACAGCAGAGCTTTCTAAGCAAAGCTGTGATTTCAGGAGGAGCTGTTGCAGACACATAGAGGCAGAGACCTTGCTGAGTGGATGCTCCCTTGCAAGGTCAGATTAGGCTGAATGACTGTGGATATTGCAGGTTTTGCTTAAACTGAGGAATGACTGTAATATGGAGCTGTTTGAAAAGGCATTTACGGGTTGTTCATCATCAGATCTAGATGATGTGCTCTGCTAACGTGATCTTTGGGCAGACTCAGCTGTCAGGCAAGCAGATACAATGCACATGTTCACAGTGCATTGACTTTGGCACCCTGGGAGTGTGTAGAATCTTGGGTTTCAATCTCATAGATACCAAGGTCACCCTGTACAGTGGGATTTCTGTGCAGTGATGCTGCAGCTTCCTAAATAGCAGTGAGAAATATAAAGAAGAGTCAAACAGAACATTTCAGTGTTGGGTGGGAACAGCTTTCTTGCAAAACTGGCTGAAGAAGTCTGTCAGTGTTTAGCTAATAAACTTCTTGTAGCATAAATTAAACCAAACCAATATTGAGCCAGAGCTTAAGTGACAATCCTACAATGTCAGTTTAGATCTTACAGTAACATCTATAGCAACTCAAACTACCTGAGCAACAACTCTGCAAGTCATACCAGAATACACACCTCTTGATTAAGAACTTCAATGTGGCTGCTAATGTTTCATTTAATATGCAAACCACCAAATTTGTATGCTTGCACGTATGGTTGTAAGAACCCCTGTGTTACATATCCATGTAGAGCAGGTATTGTAGTCAACACTGAATATTTGCTCTTACAGAAGTATAAAAACCAATTTACTTGAGGTTTTAAATGGCTGTAAAACCACAGCTATCTTAGGAGCATAACAATTCACATATAAAACACCTCTGTGAAGGTTTTGGTTTCAGGGAAGCTGAAGTAGCTGTAGGTGAAGTCTCACCTGGAATACTGCATCCAGCTCTGGAGCCCTCAGCACAGGAGGGACAGGGNCTTCCAACCCAGACATTTCTATGATTCTATGAATATTTTTCAGCTGTGTTTAGCACAAAACCTGAATTTTGTCCATAGAAAGTAAACTGTTGACTGGAGTGTGTTTTGCACTGAGACAGAGCATTGATGGCCAGAGTTAAATTGCCTCCTAATAGCTTTGATACTGAGGAAGAATGGAAATTCATATCTTTTATTCCTGACAAAAATCCATCTAAAAATCACTGTTTCCTGACACTGCGGAGCACACGACAAATCAAGATTGAGGATTTCTTATCCCAGACTTTTATCTTGTAGCTTCTTAACCCCAAAGTTCTGTGTAGTGCACAGCAAGAGGCAGTCTTCACGGAGAGAAAAATGCTGTCATGTGGGAAAGAACATCACAGTGGATGAGAGTACAGGAGCTATCCAGTTTGGTACAAAAAGCAAATAAACTGGTGAGATTAAGCTGAGAGCTAGTTCACATGTCAGAAGATTAAAGATTTAGCCTGAAAACACTGTTAAGTGAAAGAAGGAGTCAGGTTTGGATCATTCATGGCTATTGTGTGAGTGAAGATAGGCTACTAAAGAAACAAAGTGTGAAGTGAACTCACTGGTTTTAAGGAGGGGAGGCATTTTGCCTGGAAGAGCTTTAAGGAGATATAAAAGGAAGGTAGAAGTGCTCAGTATGCAAAGTATTTGAATAATTAAAAGATGGAGTCTATGAAGCATTAATGAGTCTTTGACAGTAATGGAAACTGGAATTAATGGCAGCCAGGTAATTCTTGATTAACCTGCCTGGATGTATGTAAATTAAAATGGGTGACACACACACACACACACACACTCTCCACCTGAAACCCTGCTGCAGCAGTTAGATTGTCAGTGCTGTTAGCAGCCTAGGAAGGTGGAAGCAAATTCCCCATCCACATCATTAGCATTTGTGATTAGCACTATTTCAGTATCTAGTAATGCCTGTCACTTTTGAGGCAGGGCAGACTGATCCATGACTTACAGAGAGAGAGGAAGGCCACTAGCATACGAATGTAACAATGGGGGCAATTAAAGGGTTTTTTACAGTCCTGAAGATCTTGGTCAGCCTTTATAACCAAAGCCCATGTTATGTTGAGATCAAGATCTCCTGCAAAGTGGCTCTTGGTACCCAGTCAACAGTTTCCCAAGTCAGCAGAACTGTGACACTGCTGGTTGAGCTCCAAAGAATTCAGGCTGCTTGGAAGTCATCCTTTTCCTTTTGCCTTCAGAGGTGCAATCCTGCACAGCTAGAAAAGGGCTCGCTGCTGAGAAACTTCCAGTAACATTACTGAGGTCATAATTACCTGGATAAGCAGAGTTTCAATTAACTTGATTGCAATCTAGCAGCACTTAAACAGTGTTCCTTAGGAGAAGGATTTCACCCTGTACACAGCTGATAAATGAAGAATGAAAATCTGTATGATGAAACCACACCACAAAGTTAAAAATTACCAGGACCTACACATAGCCTTAGGTTCAACTTTTGACCCCACAGCAATTATTACCTGAATAAAAATCCCAGGAGACAAGACAGAAATTTGCATCAGATTAATTGTCAATTACAATGGTTTTGTGGGTTTATGCAAAATGTGAGAAGATTAAAATAATGAACAATTCCTTGCAACACTCAAGCCCTCCTTAAATAGGCCAGTCCTGATCCAGGCACCCCAACCAACTGGGGCTGGAGCCTACGGAGGCATTTTAAACACTCAGCTGAAATGCTTCACAGCTCAGACAGCAGCAGGCACCTCAAAGCTGTGCTACTGATGTGCTCTTCAGATGCCACGTCTTGCTGAGATTACAGGTGAACTTTCAGGCCATGCTCGCTCTAGCCATGGATGATTTCTCCTCCTTCCTTGATTGTAACACTTGTCTGCCCAGCCAGTTTTCTACCATGACACTGAATAGGTGGGGATAATGAGCAGTCTTGGAAATCTCCCATGGTAGGCTTGACACAGACATTCACTCACTGCCTGTGCGTGGCAAGGTGAGGACAGCATTTAAGTGTGAGAGAAATGCTCCCTGACCACACATGTCACCTGCCTGAAAAAGAGCAGAGCAACAAGACAAGTGCTTTTCCCCTTCAGTGGGGCCTCATAAGTGTGTTTGCTTCTCTGATACTAGGGAAATCATCTCCTTTTAAAGACAGAATGTGGTGATGAAGGCCCTTAGATAAGCCTGGTTCTCTCTGCTGACTGAGGTTTAACAGCCAATACACAACTTTCTGACCAAGCTTGCACCATAACCTTTCCAGTTTAAGTACAACTTCAACAAATCTGTTTACAGCAGGTGAGCATCAAGCCCCCTCTATTCCCTGTGGGTATTAAAGAGGTCAAGTATATGAAATAAACAGCCAGCTGTATGAAGAAACCTGTCACAAAGATGGGGACAGACTTTTGAGCAGGGCCTGTTGGGACAGGATGAGGGGGGATGGTTTCAGGCTAGAGAGAAGGAAGAAATGGTTGCTGCTGAAGGTGGGGAGAGCCTGGCCCAGGCTGCCCAGAGAGGTGGTGGCTGCCCCATCCCTGGACCCATCCCAGGGGAGGTGGCCGGGGCTCTGAGCACCCTGCTCTGGGTGCAGATGCCCCTGCTCCCAGCAGGGAGTTTGTCCTAGATGACATTTAAAGATCCCTTCCAACCCAAACCATTCTATGATTCTATGATGGATTAATTGTCACCAAGGCTTGTCTGTAGTGCATGCTGGGCTGGGAGGTGCTCACAGTTCCTGTAGCTGTACGTGGAGCTGGTGGGTAAGTTCAGGCAGCTCCATACACAACCACATAAGCCCTCCCTATTCAGGCTCATACATTTGTGTTCACTCTGGACTGCAGTTAACCAAGTGCCATAATACCCTTGCAGTGAAATCTTAACATCCTATGGTAAAAAGATTGATTCCAGCTTCAGGAGACTGCTTTGAAACAGATGGCTTTAAATATTTGTCACCAGTTGTGACGAAGACAACTACTTCTCCAAAGGGAATGGCTATCCAGAAGCTGCAGATCATGCAGCACCACCTCAGCTAGCTCTCTTGCTGACAGTGAAGTAACACAGGCCATGGGGATTGATGTCACAGCAAAATCTGTTGCAGTGTCTGGGTAAACACGTGAACCATGAGCTTGCCTGCAGCCACCGCTGCCGTGCCTGGGCACTCGCCCTGCTGCTGACTCCTGGTTTGCCTCCTGTCTGCAGCTGTTGCAACATTTTCTTTTGGAACAGCGAGCTGATTTCTTTGAGGAGACACAGAAATTCTATCTTACTCTGATTTTGACCATCTTCAGGCTCACAGAATCACAGAATTGTAGGGGTTGGAAGGGACCTCTGAAGATCATTGAGTCCAACCCCCCTGCCAGAGCAGGACAGAACCAAACTCTTTGATTACCTTTTATTTATTTATAAAATGAAATAGTTTTCGGATCCAGAATAAAATATTTCCTAATCCTACAGCTAATGGCATGTGCTTCCTGCATGAAAATGGAAACCTCTTGTAAAATTCCCTTTCCAAAGGCAGAGCAGAGCTAGCCATTCTGCACTGCTACAGCCGTGTGCGTACGAGAATCGGGGTATACACGTCCTGTACATCATGCTCAGCCTACATTGCTCTAAGCCACCATTTCCCCAAAGAAATTTCAAAGTGCAAATGACACCTGCAAGTGGGAAAGCCAGAGACGTGGTGTTGCAGCACCAGACCAGAGGATGGTGTGGTTCCATTCCCCCTGTACTCCACAGGTTCAGGTTTTTGTTTCTGAACGTACTCCCAGAATAACATTCCCAATAGCACTGTGTTAGGAGGATCACCCAGCAGCCTAAAAATCTTTGTGCCTCTCCCTCTTCTCCTCCTTCCTTCCCTGCCCCCCCAAATGCAACAGAAAACAGAGAAACCAGCCCCACGTGGAATTCAGATGTTCTGCTTCCTCAGCTTTTTTTTATCTGGCTGGCGAGAGCTCAGCTCTGCCCCTTGCATTCTGCCTGCTCGGCAGGTTCAGCTGGATCCTGTGCTCTCAGTTTTGTTCAGCTTTGTTCTCCCATCGAGGTGTTGTGTCTCAGTGCTGGAGCAGATCAGTCTTTTGTACCTTTGGAGTTTTTTTTTGTTTTGGTTTTGTTTTCCTCCTGAGTGTGAGGTTTAAACTCCTGGAAAAGTATGTTCTGCACAGCCAGTCCTGAAAAGAGGAAAAGAAGCCAAAGGCAGCTTGAATAATGTGCTCCCAGAAGTCTTGTTTTCCGTGAAGAAATAATTTAAGACTCTTGCTAAGATCCTTGGCCTTCCACCACCACACCTGGCCTCCCTCGCTGGTAAATGCATCACCCAGCAGGCGGTAAGAGCCCTGCCTTTGGAGAGCTGTTTCATTCTTGCTGTTGCTGCTTTGGTATGTTCAGTTGTTCAGCACTCAGGCACCGTTAGCTAATATCACAGGTCTTTGCCAGAAAGCCTGAAAGAACTAGAAAAATTGCTATTAATAGCTCAATAAATAATATCTCTTCTAATATCAATAATTAATAGGTATCTACACGCCCCCGTGGCGTTTGTTTCTCTGCAAGACTTCTGAAATAGGGCAACTTTTGCCTTGCTTACTGTTTGTTTCTCCAAATCATGATGAAGGCATTTACTAAAAGTAATTTGAATGTGATCTTAGTGTACCATTCATAGCCTTCCCAAGGCCAAGAGTTTCCATGACAACTAATTAATAAAGATTAGCTTTTCTTACCGAGCCCATGAGACTCAAGTACATCTTGTTTTGTGATGTAGATAATCTCTCGATCTGGTTTTGGAGACTGGGTCTTGACAAAGAGATGCCACAGGCAATCTGGTCTGATTTACAGCCAGACTTGGAAGACCAAAATCTTTTTGTTAGCTTTTATTTTCCCAGTTTTTACATTTGTCCCCTTCCTCATTTGTTTGCCTGGCCTTAGGAGGTGAGAGTTTCTTGGTTTAAAGGACATAGGAGGAAAGCACACTCCTTATTTTTGCTGACTTTCAAATGAGCTGATCACCCTGGGTCTACAGCCAGCTAAACTGTGTTAAACCAAAGGTATTTAGGTGAAATGCAGGATCTTAGATTGCTAATAATAGCAGAGGTATCACAACACAGTGTAATGGAATTCCTGTATTTTCTTAACAGCATTCATTATAGCAGGATAAAAGGATACCTCATATGGAGAGGTAGCACTGAAACTTCCAAAACAAGCTGGATTTTGCCTGCCAAATTACTTTCTGTACTGAGAAAAAACAATTGGATTTGCCATTTAAGTTTTTCTCAGCTATGAAGTTGCTCACAATGCAGTTGTTTTCTATGCATGGGAAAAGGGAGGATGGGCACCAAAGCTCCCTTATTCTGAAGGGATTTTATGATCAGCCCTGCTTGGGCAACGTCTGCTCTGTGTCTCTAACACACTTGGGTGATCCTTGCCTGAGTGGGAGCCTCTTTATTTTTGGGTAAGGGTGAGCTTCAGACAATCTGATGGTTTTATACTTGATTTTACTTGGACACCTGACCGACCCGAAACTCATTCTGCTTGCTAAAATAAAGGGGATTAGAGGAAAAGTGGTTTAGATTCAATCAAAGATGGTGGCTTACTATAACCTGGAAATATAAGCACCTTTTGGAATCAGTGAAGTAGTACCTGGCAGTTCTCGAGGCTCTGTCAGTCCCACGTTGAGCTGTGAGGAGATTCTCCCAGCGCAGAGCTGCGTAAGGAGGGGAGCACTCTGGGGACTACTCAAGAATTACACTTCAGCAAAACGCTTTCTTCTGCCTTGACTTTTGTATCTTCCTGTGCAAAGCATTTTTGCAAGTGAATTCCTTTTTACTGCTGACATTTAATGACAGCTTTGGGCACATCTTTCCACTAGCCATCAGGTACCAGATACTTTCTGATGTGGTGTCAGTAGATTGAGCTCCATTTGTGTCTACCATAAGCCCTCTGACAAAAAGCTAGTCTTAATAAGATCTGAAAAAAATACCTCCTGAATAGATTTCTTTTATCCTTCATTTAGTACCTCAGGTTCTCTCACTAGGTTTGCATGCAGTAAGCCAGGCTTGACTGACAAAACAATTTCCTCCGGGGTCTCTCTGTAGCCATTCAGCGCCGCATCCCATTTGCATGAACTGTGCCAAGTGCTTTTGGTGCCCTGGGAATGAGGATCAGGCTCTTGAAAGCTGAGACAGGAGCCAAGACCACCCACATTTAAGAGGAAACGTGCGTTTGCAAACTGAAAATGAACTGATGGCACATGATGGGACGTGTTGGGCAGGCTGGCAGTGCCATGGGAGCTGGGCTGGAAGGCAGTGAGGAATCAGACTGCACAAGGGTTTGACTCTTGCCCAGTTCTCAGCATCTGTTTTTCAGTGCATCACATTTAGCCACTTCTTTGTATTAGTATTTAGAGTCAGCCAGATGGCAACTGAGCAGTAGCCTGAGTTGCCTTTCTGCGGATGTGCACAGCTGGATTGTGCCCTACAGGGCCCAGAGTGGAGAAGCTCCCATCCAGGAACTGTTCCAACCCTGGGCTTCATTCCCTGTCCTGTGCCAGCCACAGAGAGGGGGCTGAGTTTTGTGGCAGGGTTCACCCTGGTGCCTCTGAGCCAGCAGGGGGGATGCCCTGAAGAAGAGCTGAGATAGTAGGGAGAGAGAGGGGATAATTCACACCCACACCTCTACCAGCCCCAGGGCAGGGTAACCACAGCTTCCCAGCTGGACTTGGAAGAGCTGTGATCCATCCTGTTTCATTCCTTGTTGTGCTCTTGTTGCCCAAGCTGTACCTCTAAAATCCCAAACTAGCAAGCTAAAATATTTGCCTGTGTTGCCAGGAGAATTGGATGTCAGCATAGAGCACAGCTATCCTAGAGAGAATTTAACCCCTCGCTTATCAGAAACCACACTCGTGCAACTCCACTGCAGTTGGTGGCGTGTTGGTCTGTGTCAGTGACTCAGAAATCATAGCTTGGAAAGGACCTCTAGGACCATCGAGTCCAACCTTCACCCCAACATCTCCCTAACCACTAAACCATAACCTCTAGGGTCATCGAGCCCAACCTTCACCCCAGCACCTCCCAAACCACCAGCCCATCACCTCAAGTGCTGCATCTGCTCCTTTTTAAACCCCTCCAGGGATGGTGACTGCACCACCTCCCTGGGCAGCCTCTTCCAGTGCCCAGCCACTCTGGTTTTGTTCTGAGTTTATGGCACTGGATCTGGACTGATACTGCTTTTGCTTCCCAGTGCATGCGATGGTTTTCCTCCTGTTCCTCCCTCTCATCTTTTCTGTTTCCATTTTGACACATCCCTGCTGCTGCCAAGAGCAAACTTCCCATAGGTTTTTAGCTGCAGGAGTTTGGTGTAGCTAATGAAGTGACACCACTTTGCTTCATGCAAAGAACCCTCCCAGCTGGGCTCTCTGTGCAGACACAGAGGAGAAGGGAATTGCAGCTGACTTCCCAAGTAAGAAACATGTGCAGGAAATGTTTTTTTTAACAGGATTATTTCCACTACTGGACTGTAGAGATCGTGCCCAGGGTTTTGTACTGAAAATTTTACAGTGCTAGAAGTTCTCTGTCAGATTATTTGGAAAAGAGGTTTTTCCTCATTTTGGAGATGGATGAGAAAACTTTGTCTGCCTTTCCTCAGGATGACACATAGATGACTCCCTCACCTTCCCCCACCTCTCCCACCACTGCTCTTCTCAGCGATGTCCAGTGATAGGACGAGGGGCAGTGGGTGCAAACTGGAGCACAGGAGATTCCAAAGAAAATTAAGGAAAATCTTTTTCACAGTGAGGGTGACAGCGCCTGGGACAGGCTGCCCCGGGCGGGTGTGGAGTCTCCTGCTCTGGAGACCTTCAAACCCCCCTGGATCTGTTCCTGTGTGACCTGCTCTAGGTGATCCTGCTCTGGCAGGGGGGTTGGACTCTCAAGGTTCCTTCCAACCCTGAACACTGATTCTGTGAGGAATGTTTAGCCTGGTGGTATGTGTCCTGCTTCTTTTGACAGGGATTTTTATTCAATCAGATCAGCTTCATCAAACAAAAGTAAAGACCCAGGTTTGGGCAGGAGGGACTAATGCTAGGTTGTAGAAACTAAGTCATCTGTAGGCACAAGCCACTTTCTGGAGAGATGAATACACTGGTAAGAAATTTGGCCCAAAGTGTCTTCAGAATGAACAATTCCCCCCTCTGCCATATGCAGGCAATTTAGCTGTGATTTTCAAAAGGGACTGTTTACAGCAGTGGGGGGTTAACAGGCTTTATTTCTATGCTCAGTTCAGTCTCAGCTTGAATTTATGAACAGTCTAGAGATTATTTAAAGTTCAGACCCCATGACATTAACCGTGACACGACAGAGAAGATACAAAATGCTGTCATGTGTACATCTGGCTCCTCAGATGCTATCTCACCCTTCAGAGTAACTTGTGCTTGAAAACAAGTCCTCAGGTAACCTGAATCCTCAGGTGACACCCTTGTCCCCTGAGGACAGGGAGGACTGGGAGGCAGAGGCAGTAGGCGGTGGTTTTCCTGGACACAGGGAGCAGAGAATGTGAGGATCTGGATCAGGGGCTCTTGGGCAAAAGGTCTTTGGAGTAAATCCACAGCACAGCTACATCAAAGAGATGTTTCTGTCACCATTTAAATACGTATTTATCAGCTCTAAAATGACAAAGTGTTTGCAGGTTTTCACAGCTAAGATCTGTGGAGAAGTTTTGACGTAGACAACAAAATTTCTCGGTCTCACTATTTTGTTTTGGGAAAGAAAAAACCCCTTTACTTGTGGAAGTAGAATAACCTTTGCTCTCTGAGAACAGTATTCATCCTATTCCAGTCATTCTCATAAATGAGGCTTTCAAGAAAGAAGAAGTAAGACTTTTACTTCTGAATCAATAGGGACCTTTTTTGCCCCAAAGTGAGGGGAAGCGAACACAAGGCTGTATTCTTGCAGGCTGGATACTCTTAAACCCCACTGAAGCAAGAATTCAGCCTTGGAAATAAGTGAACCTTTTCAGATCCTTCTCTTAGTCACTCTCTGCCTTTGATGCAGAGATACAACATTATTTTTAAATTATTCTTAAATGTTTAGGGCTTGTTGTACAGCTTACACACTGTACAACGTGTACATTGTAAATTGAAGCTGATGCCAGGGGACTTATTTTTGCCGTGCTCTTGGAGAACAAGTTCCCAGACCCTGGGAAGGAAAAATTCAAAGTGTAATAATCTGTGGGAAGGACTCAAAAAATTAATTTAACTGCTTAAAATTAGACAGAGCTGTGTGTTTCCCCGTGCCAGCGGGGTTATGCGTGTATGTTGTGCTGCTTTGTTAGGAGTTTTATTGGTGTCTGTCTTTCCCTGAGGCAGGAGTCCATCTGCTAGACAAAGTAAACTGTGATGTTGGTACTTTGCCCCTTTGGGATTTTCAGTTTCTGCTTGCAAACATGAACCGAATGAATTCACCTCCGTCTCCTTGGCAACTCCAAAGGGAGAAAAGATGTTGGGAATGGCTTTCCAAACGGAGAGCTACTCTACCTCTGCTCCTGCCAGCAAAGACTTTGGAGTGAGTCTGTCCTCACTGTTCCTGCTGAATCATGGCACAGGCCTTCATACTTCAGCCAGCTTTTTGGGGGCATGGATAGAAACCACCCTGCCAGTTCTGACCCTTGATGGTTACTGAAATAGTGTAAATGGGCAATAGCTTTTCACATGATGAGCAGCAGGGGACATTGAATCAACTTCTTGTCCCTGGAGAACATGAAGAAGGCTCTGATTACAGATGTTTTACAGACTGGGTGTCTGAATAGCAGATCATGCTGTTCAGCTGCCTGGCTTTAAGATCTCCCTTCTCTTCTTGCTGCACAGCCAAACACAGATTTCTATCAGAGACATCTTTTGCATGCTGCTTGTTATTAAGCATATCTCTGGAGCAGAAGCCAGTAAAGGGTTTCATCTGTGTGAAGTCACTGTGGCTTAAAACATAGCAGGGCTTCTAAAGGGATTATGATTGAAATGCAGTAGTTGGGTTTGGTTTATATCTAGCTCGTTACCCAAAAGAAGAAGCTCCAATATGCTGTCAGTGCCTTTTATTCTCTTGGGAAAATGTGTTGGGTTCCTCCTCTGACTTTCTGAGCCTCTGTTACCTCTTCCAAGAACAACATACTAAATTGATTGCTCCTAATCCAAATAACTTAGAGACAGGTCCTTAGAGGACACAGGACACGCGTGCTGGGCTTTGATACGCCACTTCAGATGTCTTAATTATGCTTGTCAGGGTTGTACACAACCTTGTGCTCAGCTTTCAGGATCTCTGAGCTGGGAGCACGTGAGCCATTTCCACCCGAGAGCCTTCAGAGCCACGTTCCCATGAAGCCAAGTCTGAACTAGGATCTCCTGCCCCTAACACAGACGAGTGATGCACAGCCACTGGTACCCACCCGCATGGACACGACCTGGCCTGGGTAGTTTGTGAGGTGAGGAGGGGTGGGAGAGGGTGAGGATGGAAGAGATGGCCCACGGCTGAGGATAGTGGGGCTTTAGCTGGTGGGGAATGGATTGGTCACAATAAGAATTAGCAATTTCAGAACTGACATAGTAGCAAACATAGGATGGCAAGGGATGTTCTGAAGAGCTGCCCCCATGACCCTTTGACCATTAAAGGTTGCAGGGGTATATTGGAGTCATCTACACTGGAAACTTACTGGTCCTGTTTGGAAAAGGAACAGGCTGGCACTGGAATAGAATCACAGATGTATGCAGGGCACAGCAGGGTTTATAGGGTTGTGGAAGTGCTTTTGAGTAAGGACAGGCTGGAGTCCACATATAATCCTGTGGGGTGTTTGTGTTTAGCCTGTTCTTTGAAAATCACAGTGGAGAAGACAGGCAGATACTGCCTTTCTACTTTGGTAAATATGAGAAAACCAGATACAAGAGGACAAGTGCAATAATAACATTCTGGAATAGCTGCACTTCTAGGTCTCATTTCTGTTTAGCAAAGCCACCCATTGGTAAACTTTATGGACATGCCCATTTCTGCCAGGCAAGGCAATGGGCAGAGATCCTGCCTGAAATCCTGATGGAAGTGCCCCACATGGCAACTGTCCAGCCATGCTTAATCAAATAGCTCATTATCACCGTGATGGTGATCAAGCAGCTAATTTGAAACAGAGCAATGGGCTAAAACTTTGGGTTTAGTCACGGAGCTGTGAAAAAGGGAAAAGAATAGTTTGGAGGTGATCCAGGGGAGCAGCGAGAGACAGGAAGCATCGGCTTTGGCTGCTCTGGGTTGAGTCCAGAGGAAAAGGTACTGTTAGAGTGCTGCCTTGTGAAGAGGTAGCAGTGGTTTTAGAAGTGCTTGCAAGCCCAGGAAAGGGCTTGAGCATCATGTTTGAAGTTTTGATTACCTGTGCAGGAAGAATGATGACTGACAAAAAAGGTCGGAGTGGCCGAGTGGTGCTGAGCTGGCTTTGGCTGCAGCTTTGTTCCTGGGGTTGTGGTGGAGTCCTGCAGCCCCAGCCACTGAGCCTGTGCTTTGCCTTGGAGCTCCTAACTCCCCGAGGATGCCTGAGGAAGTGTTTCTGTTACTTTATGACTTAGTCCTGCCATTCACAGCTGCTACGACTGACCTAGTGCAAGAACAGAATCCCAGAATGTTAGGACAAGGGCTTCATTTGCCTGGGAACACATTTTTGGTTTGTTTTTTTTTCTCTAATAATAGGGAAAAATATTCCTCCTGCTGATAGACGCCTGGAAACTAAGGACTGTGTGGACTCCCCATACCTGGGAGACCCACACAAGAACTGAATCTATCAGAGAAATTGAAGAAGTGTTTTGTGGAGTGCTGTTGCATAATCTTGCATGTATTTACGTGCTGTATTTTGGTTTACATTGGGCTTTAGAGGATTATTACCCCGTGTTGAATTTCAGCTTCATGCCCAGTGCCTTTCACCTGGAGTTGAATGTTCAAACAAGTAAAATTCTGCCAAACCACTTTTGACTTGCACAGATCCAGTCCAAAGCTGTTTCCATCCTGCCAGGCCTTCTACTGTGTCAGGAAACCTGAGCATTTTACTTTTGCTATGAGCCAGGGTTCAGAGGGACAGTTATTGTCTTTCATTAACATACCTGGTATGTTTGGGGAGAATATCAGATACTCAAGCCCTCTGTCAGCTCTGGCTGGGGAAGTCTGGCTGCCTGCCTTCCTTTGGCATCTGTCTGTTCCCCGGGATGCAATAACATGTGTTGGGATTTGAGAGCAGGGGGACTCTGAGGATGTGGAAGGAAAGCTCTACAGCAGCTCTTCTGGGCAAGCTGTGTGTGCTCATCACCTCTGCTGGAAGGCAGCTCTGAGCTGGTGTAGGTTGGAGCTGCTACACTTCCTGGGGACTGAGCATCTCCATGGTACAGTGCGAGTAGAGTAGCCTGCCCAGGGCTTTCTAGTCTGATGGCACACTGTAAGGGTCAGACATTCCCTGTGAAGAGCCCAACTATTATGACTTTTCCAGGACTGGAGAGTATTGCAGTCCTATTTCATAGGGTCTGTAGATTTGTCATCAGCTAGGTGAAATATTATGAGGTTTCTGACTTGCTTTTTTACTCTGGGGATGGTGAGATGCTGGAACAGGTTGCCCAGGGAAGTTGTGGATGCTCCATCCCTGGAAGTGTTCAAAGCCAGGTTGTTTGGGGCTCTGAGCAACCTGCTCTAGTGGGAGGTGTCCCTGCCCATGGCAGGGGGTTGGAACTGGATGAGCTTTAAAGTCCCTTCCAACATCATTCTATTATTCCTTCATCCAGTCTCCTTGGTCACCCAAACTGAGACAATTGTGCCATTTGGAACAATTATTCCCTTTCCCCACTGGGCTGATCTCATCCCACACTTAACAGCACAAGCTTTTTGGTGCATCCAGGAAGATCCTACTTGCCCAGGTAGTGGGGGAACTCCATTTCCATCTTTGTCCTCTGGAATCTAGCATGGGCTCCCCAAAACCAGCTCAGTGTGACCAGGGGGTTCACACTAGTTTGTTCTGTGGCTGCATAGGGATGTGTGTTTGTGCTGCTGATGGGAACTATTCTAACACTGACAATACCTAAGTCTAAATAGATGAAGCAACATGCAGAAGGGAGTAAGTTCAAGTACCTAACTTCCCTGCAGGGCTGTAGCCCTAATGTCTCTGTAAGAGCCCTGCAGGGCTTCCAAGTGTGATGAAGAGCTGGCACTCCTCCTCAGTGTGAAGAAAGCTGGGAGACTACCAGTCTGGAAAGGAAGCTCTTCTTCCTAGGAAAGGCAGCTGGGCATGGACTGAAAAGTAATGTGCCTCTCTGCAGAAGGGGACCAAAGGAGCCTGAGATGGTTTATTGTGAGAGCATCCAAGGTGAAAGAAAATAAGGGCAGTTGGTGATGGCCAGGTCCAGAGGCAGCTCCAAGGGTAAAAGGAAGCTGTGGAGAGAGGACGATAAAGGAGTTTAGTGCTTGATGTGCCAGAAGGTGCCCTTTTCCTCCTTGAGTATCCTCTCCTAGCCTGGGGATCTTCTCTGTCTCTGTGGGTAGAAGACTTGTTTTAGAAAGCTTGTTCTTTCCCCTGGAAAGGAGGAAACCAGCAGGTTTTACACTAAATAGCCTAAGGAAATAGGCTTTCCACTCTGAAGGTTGAAGCTCAGCTTCAAGTCAGGGTAGGCAAAGGTAGGGTTGGCTCTGGAGCTCTTCACACCTCCATGTGCTTTGTCAGCTGAAGGGCCATCCCGTGCTGCAGCTTCTGCAGGGACCCCAGCCTGGGCACCTCTGAGTTCTCAGGTAGATGGGGACACTCTCTGCCTGCACCCAAGAGACCCAAACTCCTGTTCAGCTGCTCGGGTTTTTCTCACTTTGGATTACAGTTTTAATGTCCAGCATGATGGATGAGGCTCCAGAGCAAGAGTCCTATTTTGTCTGACAGACAAGCAAAGAGCCAGCGTACTCAGCTCTGCGGTGCTGGGGGAAAAGAAGGAGCCAGCAACATCAACCCCCAGTGACTCCCACTAATTTAACAGCAGAGACAAAACTGGACTCCTCGGTCTCTTCATGCTCCAGACAATGTCTGTTCTGCCTTCATCACTGTGGCAGATGTTCTGGGCAGATGGTGCTAGAAAAGGCAGGACTATTGGATTCGTGGGAGGTACTCGAGGAGCAGGAGTCTGCCAGGTGTAAAGGTCAGGCTTGGGCTGAGCCATGCAGGAGATGGCCAAGTCCTTTTCATACTAAATGTTGACATCCTTTCCCTCTTTTGTTGTAGAGCTCAGGTAGGGATGAGGAAGTCTCTCAGGAGGAAAAAGCAGCACGCATGAGGTTAGGTCTAAAAGGTTCTCTAGAGATTTAAAGTCCAGTTCTATAAATACCAAATGTATGTCCAGATGCTGGGAACTGCTTATCCAAGCAGACTGAGCTGCTTGTGTCTGGATCGTTGGGCTGGAGTCCTTGCAAAACTATCACACCCAGGAGTGCAACTCTGGTGTGTCTTTGGCTGGCCATCCTGCAGTGGGGAGCTGTGTAGCTCTGGAAACTGCTCTCAGGATGTACCTCTCTGGCTTCCTTCCAATCACCTGGGCTAAGGAGTTTTGCAAACGTGAATGTAGATGCTTTAAAATTGGGGGTGGGAGGTGGTAGCGGTGGGGGGTGTGTGTATTTTTTTTCACAAGGTCACAGGGTGCCAGGGGTTGGAAGGGACCTTGGAGCTCTTCGAGATCAACCCCCCTGCCAGAGCAGGATCATACAATCCAGCACAGGTCACAGAGGAACAGATCCAGGCAGGTTTTGAAAGGCTCCAGAGAAGGAAACTCCACAACCTCTCTGGGGAGCCCATTCCTGACCCTGACAGTCAAGAAGTTCCTCCTCATGTTGAGGTTTCTCTGCACTACACAATTCTAGGACAAGTAGGTATCATTTTACTGTGTCAGAATAATCCAACTCTCAACTTCTGCTTGTCAAAATCAGTTACAAGAAGCCTCGGGGAGTGCAAATGGGAAGTCTCCTGGACTGGAGAGCTTTATGGCCGGGCTCCACCTGCTGCTGACTGGGACTCTCTGCACTGGGCTGCTGCTGCCATCCATCCACAGCCTGCCCCTTGGGAGAGCTTGGCCGAAAGCACCAGCGGTCAGCAGGCACACCCCTGGCTGTGCTAAAGTGAAAAACAATGCCAAAAAGGAAAACCGTGTCCTTTCTGGGTCTTGTTTTGTAGGTAGTAGACTTTCTGCTGCTGGAAACTGCCAGAGCTTTGGTTGTTAACAGTCAGAATGAAATCTTTGGGGCTTCTCTCACTGAGCAAGGAAGATCAAAGCTGAGTTCTGTCTATTCTGCAGCATCAGTCAGTGCTGTTAAATAACTTGGTCTTAATATTGCTGCAGTTAAACACATTTTTTTCTTCAGAAATGCCCACAGGATACTCAGTGCTGTGTAAGAAACACAGCAAAGGAGGAAAATGAGGAAAAAATCATCATTCTGGTGCTGGTGTCACTTTGCAAAACAGGAAATCTGTCCCTACATGTTCACGAGTGCTGCTGTGCTGACCACAGTCCCGGGGAGCTGCTGAGCTGGCATTACAATTACAGTCCAGGCTTTGTGCCTCTGCACATGTGCTGGAGTTTCCACTTCTGGTTCTTACCAATTCTTTTTCTGTTGTCTCTGAACATGATGTCAGGATTCAGGTTGGCTTATGAGAATCTGGAGGCTGGATGAGCTCGATTGATTCACTGAGCAATAAATGCAGCTTCAAACCACAAAGTGGCAGCAGAAGCAGCTTGGTTGTCCCCCTCTGTCACTCAGCTTGCTTTATTCTGTTACACTTTGCTTTTAATCATAAGCAGAGCACTTACTGGGAGCAGACTGTGCTGTGTGCATCCCAGGCAGGTGCCGGACGGACAGCCCACGTGCTGCTCAGGACTGAAACATTTTCAAAGCACCCACACTTGTTCTTCCAGTTTTAGGACTTGTTTGGGCAGAAATTTCTGCTTCGGTGCAGTTTGGGGTTGCTTTTCTGGTGACTGCTAGTGAAAAGGATGAAATGCCTACACTTAATTTTATGTTTTTGAGATGAACTTGGGCTTTGAATGCAGCTCTTAAGAGAGGAGGAGCTGAATCATTAAACTGAAGTACACAACAGCTTCGAATATTGTTTTCAAAGAGGACACCCCCTGCTGAAATGGAGTAAACAGAAGAAATCTGAAGAGAGAAATGTCGGTCAGTGGAGCTGACTTGTGATCATTAAGAAGATTGAGTGTCCTTTGCCCTGGTCTTTTGTACCAACCAAATAACACATCCCAGTGTTGGGAATTGGGATTTGAGAGGTATAATGGGAAACTATCAATGTTCTCTTACTGCTGTCTGCTCCCAGTCCCTTTTTCTGTTTCTGCTTTCCAAAGTGGGAGCTGCTTGTTCCCAGTTAAAGGACATCTCTTCTCTCACCTCAGCTGTCACAGTGCTTTCCAGATCCCATCTCTGCCAGGAACCTTCCACTGGACCTGAGGAGTCTCAGGAGGAGCGAGTGGTTCTCCGTGTGAAGCTGATCACTCCCCCACCCCTATGGTTTAGTCTTTATTCTGTGTTGAGAAATTTCCTTTCTCTCTTTTCTCTTCTGATGGTTCAGCATGTCCTCTTTAGACCTCATTATCTCCTTAAGGCTGCCTGCATTGAGACAGATATTATTAGCCCTTGTCCCCCTTCCCAGGTGAAAAGGGGACTCTGGCCCAGGCTGAACACCACAGTACCCTGCTGGGAATGGTGATGCAGCTGATCAAACAATTGCACAACAAATGGAATTCAATTTTCTTTCCTGCTGCACTCATCTTTCATTTCCATTCCTTAACTTTGACCAATGCCATTCATTTTATAGTCTCCAGATTGATCAAATAGTTCAAATTCAAGCAGCATGTTTTTATTCCCTGAAGAAATGGCTATGGGCAATTTGTTATTAGGCTGGACATTAGGGAAATAGTTTTCACAGCAAGAGTGGTCAGCCACTGGAACAAGCTGCCTGGGGGGGGGTGNCTCAGCCTTCTCCTCTCCAGACTAAACAGCCCCAGTTCCCTCAGTCTTTCTTCACAGGGGAGATGCTCAAGTCCCTTCATCATCCTCGTAGCCTCCATTGGACTCTTCCCAGTAGATCCCTGTGTCTCTTAAACTGGGGAGCCCAGGACTGGACACAGAATTCCAGGTGTGGTCTCACCAGGGCAGATAGATAAAGAAAGCAGTTGAGGATTTGTACTTGGGTTAAGTTGGGGCAAATCAAACTGTGCATGCAGGTTAGCCTGGTTGTTGAGTTGGATTAACATGGACCTGCTCTGTGGGTATGGTTCTCCAGGGCTGTGAGCAGTTTCCTCTCCATACCGACCCTTATCACTCTCCTCCTTGTTCTTGCCTTCTCTGAAGGGTTCCCTCTGAGGCACTCCCTGAATTTCCTCGTGCTGATTCCATAGNTGGGGGGAGTTCAGAGCATGTCACCTCCCTTGTGGTGCCAAGGGATGAGTCTGTGTCTGAGCAATTTCCTCTGATTCATCACTGCTTGTTGTGAGAGCCTAAAGATAGTCCTCCGTAGAGAAAGCTCAATCTGAAGACCTAACTCTTGTTTTCCTTTCTCTCTGGGTGCTTTTGAGCTGCTGCTTTTCATCTTCTAGCAGCCTGCACTAGCTGCTAGTTCCTCTCCATACCGACCCTTACCACTCTCCTCCTTGTTCTTGCCTTCTCTGAAGGGTTCCCTCTGAGGCACTCCCTGAATTTCCTCGTGCTGATTCCATAGCGCTGCTCACGGATAAACCTCACCCAGTGAACCTTGTGTGAGGTTTAAGATTCCTATGGGGCAACCCCCCTGCACGTAAACACCAGGTATGGGTGTGGGATTTTCTCTTTTAGCCTCAATTCTTCCATTAATCACCAGTCTTCCTGTGATGAATCCCTGGTTCAGATGCCCTGCAGTTTTTGACTGGATATTTCGTGCTGAAACTCCTGAAGGGCACGTCCTGTGATTCAGGGCTACTCACAGGAGGGATTTAGAGGCAGAGACTTTGGGTTAAGAGTTTGTGGGCACCACGGGTTTGTGAGTTGTTGGTAAGAATGTGGATAAAATTCCTTAAAGGCAATGGGCAGGGCACACTCCAGCTTTAGGCGTTCCGAGTTTCGGAGAAGCTGTGGTAATTTGTAGCAGCAAAAAACTACATCCTAGCATGCTTTAATTTGAAGTAGGGGCAGCAGGAATGTAAAGGCACTTTTCAGAGTAATATTGTTTGCCAGGCAGAGGCCCAATGTATAGATTTCCTTCAGAAATTGATTTAATTAAAGTTATACAAGTGTCTAAATGTATAGCATGGCCCAGCATGGAAATCCGTGTTGTACTTGGTTAGTGGTGTGGATTCAGTAGGGAAACTCATGCTGGTTTATTATACAAGAGTTCCATAAATAAAAGGTGCTTCCCTCAGTGAGCTGTCCTGAGTAATTATCACGAAGGCACTAATTGATTTGGCAATGTTCCCTGTTATTGCTGAGTGGTATCCAAAATTTTTCCAGTGTTTGCATTGTTGTGGCTTAAAATCTGTATGACACAACTAGGAGCCAAGTCAGCACATGTTTTCAGTCTATCTTTATAATGTGCTGCCAGGCTTTTTTTTTTTCTTTTTTAGAAGACAAAAGAAATAATAGTTACACAGTTACTCACAGGGGTGGGAAGGTTTCCACACTCTTGATTCTCAAGGGCTTTTTTCCCAAGAGGTCACAGCTTAAAGCTCAGTCTCACAATCATTTATTTGGTGGAGCTTTCAAGACTCCTTGAGAAAGGGAACTTCCTTCAGCTCACATTGGGTGAGGGTCCAATTCTCTCCTCTTCCTGAGCCATGGCCTCCCCAGCAGCAGCAACTCACCAGTGGATCCACTAAAGTTTCCTGCAAAACACAACCTTGCCTTTAGTACTCTGGAAATAGAGATGTTCTTGAAGCCTTTCTAGGCTTGCCCCAGCCAAAGAAGCTAACTAGATCCTCATGTGTGGCTGGGGAAAGAGTGAGCCTTGCTCCCCAGGCTCACCACTGTTGTTTGTCATGAAGATGGAAAGGTACTGGTCTCTGATTGCTTCAGAGACACAAATCCCCATGTACACATCAGTCTTCAGCCTTTTCCAAGCCTGATGAGTGCCTTTGGCCTCCGACCTCTGCTGCACTGGGAATAGAAGGAATGTACTTGGATTTGGTGTGTGCACTACAGGAAATGTGTTTCATCTCTCCAGCCATTGGCTTGGCACACAGTTAAATTTCTTTTTCTCTAATGAAAAGAATAACCCAGTTATGTGAAACTTCTGATACGGGAAATAAAATGTTTCAGGATTCATTCCACATGTCTTGTCATCTCTGGGAGCTCTAGCAAGAGTATTATTTAGCCAAAAATCCAACATCTGTGGAAATTAACTCTTTCAAGCTTTCAGTTTTATCTCGATGCCCCATATTGTTTTATGCCACAGCAGGTGAAGTTGGCAGCACAAATTCTGCACCTATATCTTACACTTCAGGCAAGACCTAAATTCACCCTTGATGACACTGGTACCAGGACTGGTCCTGCCTTAACGGCCGGCTGTGGTCAAGTGCATTCATCTTACAACTGCTCTTGACAATCCTGATAGAAATCTTGATGTTTTGGGGTTGGGTTTTTTTGAGTTTAAGTGCTGTCTCTCACACTGTAACCTGGAGAATATCACATAGCTATCTACCTTTCCATCTCCCTTTTCTCCATCTCCCTTTTCTCCTCTTCTCCTTTTCTCCTTTTTTCCACTTCCTCTTTTTCTCCATTTCTCATGACACTGCAGATTTTTTTCAGGGAAAAACAAACTGTTGGACTACAGAGTGTCCAAGCAATACTGGTTTCTCTGTCTCTGCTTTTCTACAGTGGGATACCCATTAAGGCTGAAAAATTAAGCTCTTCTATCTTTGTTTTACCTCATGGAATAAACCAGGAAGAAGTTCAGGTTGACTGCCAAGCAGTTGTCATCCATCCACATACCAGCACAAGCACAACTTAGATGTTTCTAGGGGTAGCTTTTGGCATTTACATGTTGAAAAGTTATTCCTTAATATTTCAATATTGCAGTCTTATTGCAGCTTGCAGTGAGGGTGGCACTACCATTGCTTCATGGTCAGACTTTTATTTTCTGAGCAAGAGACAAGGATATTCAGGAAGTCCTGGGAGAACATCCAACAATGCTTAGGTCTTTAAAAAACCCAACATTTTATCTCTTTTATCCTGTTATGTCAAGTGACAGTGACTAGGAGTGGATTCACACTCACCCTGTGTTCATGTTACAGATAGAATTATGGCAGAACATGTAGCAAGCCATGGTAATGCTGGAGATGTGGCCAAGTCCAACTGAATTTGAGTTCTCTAAACTGTGTTGGGTCCCAGAGGAGAGGTTAAACCAGAACATTATCTTAGCTTGTTAGACAGAGTTGAGCAGTGAAGCAGACAGAGCATTCTGCTTTGGAGAAAAGCCATATATTCCCATGACTAAGAAAAACAAAAGAGGGCAGGGGTAAAAGGGGCAATTAGGACATGGGAAAATGTGAATCTCATTTCAGAGGGCAAGGCTTCACTTGTACCTAGTTCAGTGTCGTGAACACGATGCAAATTCCTCTGTATGCTGACAAATCTCAGCCTTTGCCTCACCTGAAGTTAAGTGATCCTATTCCTAACACCATGTGCATTTCAATGGGACACCTCCATAAAATTGTTCAGGGTTCACTGGTAATAAGAAACCCCAAGCAGTTACCTCATGATCTTGTGTTTTTGAGGTCGTGCTTGATCAGGGTGTTTAGGTGGTTTTGTTGTTACGGGTATGGTTGGACTCGGTGATCTAGGAGGTCCTTTCCAACCCTGAAGATTCTGTGATTCTGTGATCTTTGTTCATTTTAAAGAAGCAAAAGAAGGGGCTTCTCCCAACCCAGGAGGTCTTTCGGTACTGGTGATTCACACTTCTTGTGAGAAGTGCTACTTCAGAAACGGTGAGGTGCCTGATGAGTAATGAAGAGGATTTTCTAAAAGCTTCTAGGTAAGACTGCTGGAGCCACAATCATCGTGCCTCATCAGAGAGCCTTTCTAGTGAGCAGAGTGTTTATTGTGATAGCTCAATGAAACACAGCCCATGGAGAGAGTTCAGCTTTTCCAGGGCAGTCATTTGCATCAAGCTCGCCACACTGTTGCTCCTCTCTGAGGTCTTTAATGATCACTTGGCACACGGGGTCCAGCAGCTCCTGAAGAAGAACAGGAACCCTCATCTTTTTATCTACAGAGGTAGGCAGCAATTGGATTGATACAACTCTTCCTCAGCTTACTGGCATGAGCTTTTACGCTGCCTGAGCCTGATCCATTAGTTGCTTACACTTATCAGGGGGCCAGAGAAAGGCAGATTCCATGTGGGGGGTTGTTCCTGCCACCTTTGTTTGATAGTGATACCATCCTGAGTAGTAGATAAGCCATTTGACAGGTAAGGGAGGCAGCCCTACATATTTACAGTCTTGGAGCTGATGGAATCCATACAATTGTAAAAGAGTTGAACAGGTTTTCAGTTCAGCTTATTCAACTGGTAGGGTCATGCAGCATCTCCTGGATTTACAGTAACGCGGGGGGTTCTGGACTATAACCAACAGAACTGACCTCCTTGTAATGCTGGCAACGTGGGAATCATTGTTTCTGGGAGGCTTAGGTCATTCTTATGAAATACTTTGACATCTTACACGAAAAGCTTTGTGGGACTGCAGCAATGCATCATGCTGTGGTGCCATGGTCTTAGTGTTACTGACAGGCAATCATCCCGGCTGTCCTGTAACCCTGGGGCTCATAGCTTTGTGAAAATGATATATATGTAAAACTCTCTCTGTGTATATCACTGCAAATCCTGCCAGTATTCTGATTCTACCCTTCACTGAATGCCACCGCCTTCGGCAGGACCTGAACATTGCCCCTGGTGAGCTGCAGTCACCAGCACAAGGGATTTGTGAAATGCAAACTGGAGTCTCTGTGAGCTGGACTCCCCCTGTTCACTGAGACCCAGCTGCAGTGCCAGCCTTCTCCAAATCTGCTCTTGCTAATTTTATACAAACCTAAATTTATTTTAAGGATAATTATATTGATGTTATACACCCATAGTGACGTGTGGTCCTGCAGGGGAAGCTTTAATAGTATGTTCACCTGTGCTGTAGAAAATACCACGTGGAATTTCCCCCCTTTCCTGATGGTCATGCTCAGTGAAGTATGTGATTAGAAAAAAGTTGATCCTGTAGAACCTGTTTGAGTGCTGTCGGGTGTTAGCGACATCATCTTCCTTTCCTTGAACACACAATGCATGTGCTGGGAGCACAAATCAAGCTGCTTTGTGATGTGTCTCTGAAAGGTAAAGTTTAAGCTTTCCAGAGACAAGTCTCATTAGGGGGAACCTCTGGAGAAATTCCCTTTATTTACGGATAAATATTTGCATATACTCATTTCTTGCTCCATAGTTTCTCACTATTGTTTCCTCAGGCATCTCAGCTGTTGTAGAGAGGATGCTGTGGTAGAAGCAGCTTCCCTGCTTTCTTGTCTTCAAATCCTATTCTGGATTCAGAAGTCCATTGCTGAGCTTGGTGGGATGTGTGGCAGAGTGACACTGGTCTGATATTCCAATTGCTGGCTGTGCAGCCGCCTCCCTTGCGTGAGAGGGAGAGGTTGGGAGTACTGGGGCAGAACTGGAGAAATGGGGCTCATGCTAAGGCCAGCTTCTGGAGGTGTGCAGTTTACAGCCACAGGGACTGAGAATGCAGTGTCAGACAAACATCACATGGTTTTATATCCACCTCCCAAAGGAATTTGCTGCAATGAGGAGGGCGGGTGAAATAAAGAGGATGATGAGAGAGGAGACATGAGTTGGAATTTGAAAAGAATTGTGATTTATTAGTGAAATGTGCAGTGATAAACATATATATGTGAAAATGCCCCCAAATGCTGTAGGTGTACAAGCTAGTACATGGCTTTCAGCCTGTAGCACACCCAGAGACAACCTATAAAACTTGCCCTTGCCTGATCATATTACACTTATAATCCTTGCTTAATATGGTCAGACATCAGAGAATTTGAAATCTTTTAAAGAAAAAGTTTTGTTCTTCAATTTTCTGGCATAAATTTATAAAATCTTAGTGTCTTATCCCCAGGGAGGGCAAAGAAAACGCAGTGTTCTGTGCTTTATTCAGTGACAGCAAGTACTTGAAGTAATGCACTCGTGTGGTTCCAGCTGTAGTTCAGGTGTGGTGTCTCCCATTGCATGAGCCAGTGTGAGGTCACTCCTCTGAACAGTGACACAGGGGTCTCTGGGAATGGGTGGGCGATGCCAGAGGAAATGTCTCTTATGCCAGGCAGCTGTCATTAGTGTTGGAAACCCCTGCCCAGTCACACCAGTGCAGAGCAAAGTGATAGAAGGGAAGGACTTGACTAAAACATCCTGTTGGCCACTCGAGCTGTTCCTTTTTTCCTTCTTTGCAATGTAGTAGGGTCGTTTGTACTCCCAAGTCAGTGGAGATTGGAGTGTGATGGAGACCAGGAACATCTGATCTGCCTGCTCAGCTTTGTCTTGTGCTATCATGGTTTTTCAGGATAGTATTTGTGCATCACTTTTAATCTTACCCAAAGGTTTTTCACATATTTCTGTCCTGCCAGGGTTCTTATCATGATGGGGCATGATGTGACTAATCATGTCTTAACAGTGAAGCCAGAGTAAATGGAAGCTTAGGGTGTAGGCAGCTCTTTATACCCTGTCTGGTTTGTACTGTTAATGAGTAGAGCCTGGATAAGTGTCCCAGCTGCTGACACCACTTCTCTTGGCTCACAGTGTTGCTCCAAACACTGAGGAGCTGTTGGTGTCTCCATTTAATCAAATGAACCCAAATGACACCCTCTACCCCACCCCAAAAAGGGGAATCAGGAGAAGGAAAGGAAACCCATGGGTTGAAATTGACACTAATTTCATAAAATAACAATAACCACCACTAATAATAATAAATACTAATAAATACTGATACTAATGGAATCACAGCATGGTGGGGGTTGGGAGGGACCTCTGGAGATCAGCGAGTCCAACCCCCCTGCCAGAGCAGGGTCACCCAGGGCAGGCCAATACTAATGCTAACGTAAAGCACACAGTTATCCTCAGCCCATGCAGTGGCTGTGAGCTGTGCTCCCAGCAGTGGATGCTGGATGTCAAGCACTGCAGGCATCACAGCTCCAGCAAAAGCAGAGTGGTCACAACAAACAGGAGGTCAGCCTTGGGAGAAAAATGATGGGCAAGACCCTCCTGGGATGGTGACCATTGAGGAAAAGATGCTTTCCTGCCTGCTGCCTCTCATTTGCTGTATGCATGGAGCAGAACATGCAGGGTGAGTGGCTCTCCATATATTTACTGATTCTTTTATTTGACTTTCCATATTTCATAGCAAAAGGCTTTGAATACTGATTTTCCAAAGAGGCATCAAGATTCAGGTCTCTGTGTTTTAAAAATCATCTTGAAATTAAATGAAGGAAGATGCTTTTTGGCATCATGCTATTTGAAATGGCTTTTTTGTGAAGTGGGAAGGTAAGAGTGGCCACAGTGGCCAGATGGATCTGTAATCCGTGCTGTTTAGCTCAATATCCTTTCTCTGTAAGTGATCAAAATAAGATGTCCAGGGAAAAGAAAGTATAAAAATACAGCAAACATCTAGTGAGGTTTCGCCCGAGCATTCTGTCAGCTGCCAACAGTTTGTAGCTCAGGCTCTTCTTCAGTGAGAATAAATAGAGTCCTTAAATATAGGGCTGGTTGTCAAGAGCTGGGGTGGCAATGGCTTTTGACTACCTTTTGACTGTATGTTTGTTTCCAGCAGTAGAGCTGTGTTGGGGCTGTAGGGTTAAGGAGCTGCTGAAGCAAGGGGCATGGGATCCTGAAGCCCTAACTCCTTATTCTGGCCTGGTCTCCTGTATTGTCAAGAGCAAGTCACACAGTGTCTCTGAGCTCCCTTTCTCTGTGTGATCAGGGGAGCACTGACCTAGGGATGGCATGAAGCGTGGTGTGAAGATGCTTGATATGTTACAGGATGTCTCATTCACTCCAGAAAGAGATTTGTAACAGGAGGATTCAGAGTCCATCCCTTCTGCTTTGCTTCTGCATAGTTATTCCTTTAGGTCATCCAGGAAGGGAAATATTTCTTTATATTCTTCCAATGTGCATGAACAGCACTTTCCACTTAAGGGAAATACTTTAGAAATGAGTTCTGCTGCTGACACTTCACGATCTGTTAACTGCCACCTGGTTCTATCAGTGTATGTCACTGCTTGTTTCACTGATCTTCTAATGAAGAGCTATTAAGAGTTTTACTCCACAGGAATTCGGACAAAAGACTTTGGGATTATATTTCTTCTTCTTCTTTTCCCCATTCATACAGGGAATGGAGTTGTGGATGTTAACTACAGCCCAACTCTTCCTGTGTCTTTTGTGTTTGCCAGTTTTTTACAACATTCACTTTTTAATTAGAGCTCCATTCAGTGGAAGCAAGGAGGTAAATCAGCACACCAACTGCTGATGGATAATTTAAACCCATGTTCCAGGTAAACCCATGTTATAGGTAAATCCAGGAGCTTCTCCAGTATTGTTCAGGATTTTTTTAGGTTACTGTTACTAAAAACCTGATCAGTACTCCGGAACTAATGGAGCTGCCTAGTTCATTGAGAAGGGTGCCCTAAAACTGTGTTTATCTTGGAAATATCTTGGTGAGATATTGGAACAGGGTGCCCAGAGAGGTGGTGGAAGCCCCATCCTTGGAGATTTTTAAGACCAGGCTCTGAGCAACCTGCTCTAGTGGGATGTGTCACTGCCATTGGCAGGGGGGCTGCAACTGGATGAGCTTTAAGGTCCCTTCCAACCCTGACAAAACTATAATGCTGTGATTACAGGATGGAAGGAAGAATTTCTTTACCATGAGGGTGGTGGAGCCCTGGAACAGGTTGCCCAGGGAGGTGGCTGAGGCCCCATCCCTGGAGACATTCAAGATGAGACCTGAAGAAGCTCTGAGCACCCTGCTCTTGTTAAGGATGTCCCTGCTCTCAGCAGGGGGTTGGACCAGATGACCTCTGGAGGCCCCTTCCAACCCAGACATTCCTGTGATTCTATGGGGTGTGTAGACCCCTCCAGTCTCTGTGGCTGGGATACAGCAGACACCCACCAAAATAACAAAAAGGGCTAAGAATTGTTTCCCAGTACCACACATGTGTGGGGCAAGCAAGACATCTTCTCTTTCTTTCTCATTATCTTCATTTACAACACACACTTTTGCAGTGCTGTGTTTCCAGTCGTACCTGCTACGTGATCCCTGGGAAAAAAAAATTGCTGCAAGACTGAGGCAGCCACAGACTTCAGCTCTGAGAAGAAAAATTGCCCATGCAGAGATGTTTCTAGAGCTCTGCAGCTGTTGTGAGCCTATGGGACAGATCTCTGTAAACTGCTAGTGAAGTAGAGCCACTTTTGAGCAGATCAGTAGGCTCTGGCACAGGAGGATGCCTTTCTTAGCTGTGATTATTAGACGTGGAGAAATAAAGAGCTGACTTCCTGCACCTCTGAAGGCAAACATAGCTCAGCTGTGACTTTCAGCTCTGCTGCTGGAGTCCTGCACAGTGGCTGCATCTCCTTTGGTAGCAGCAGGGATTGCTTTGCAGCTGTAAACCCATCACAGCTGGATTTTGTGGTTCCTCTTAAACATATGACAAGGTTTATTTCAGGGTGTTAAGGCATGCAACAAGAGCTTCCTAGCAGGGGGGACAATTTTTCCATCTCATCTTCTTGTTCCCTTCCCATTCCATTTTCTCCTCATGCTCACCTGCCCCCACCCTCGCCTCCTGCTTGGGAGGAGCACTGCCTGTCCTGCCCAGCCACACAACCTTGGGCTGGAAGGCAGGAGTCCTTCAGGTGACAAGAAATTGCTTCCTGTGACAGGAGGCAAAGCCTTTGTGATGTGCCTCTCTGCTCTTCTTCAGAGGTGGTGGGAATACCAGTGGAGCTACGCAGTGCTGGCAGTGAAGGCTGGGGAGTTCCAGTTGCATCTTGCTGCTGGTTCATGTCCTGTATGTTGGCTGAACTGTGAAATCTCTCAGTCCCCTGGTGTTAGATGTTGATTTTGAGACTTGGCCAATACAGGTGAGTGAAACCTGAAGACTCCCCGAGGACTCTTCTCCAGCCTTTGGATGTGAAAGCTCAGAAGATTTTTTACAACCCTGGTTTCACTGCCTCATTTGAAGAAACAATGCAGAAGTTTTCAGGGCACATTAAACCCAGACAGAGCGTGGTATTACAGAGGTTCCAGTTCAGGCAGCGGGTGCAACTGCCAGGTGAAACCTTCCCAACCTTTGCTTTGGCACTGCAAGAGTTGGCATCGGTCTGCGCTTTTGGCCGCTGGCAGGAGGAGCTGGTCCTGGACCAGTTAATTGACAAGGCAGCAGACTGGCGAATTCGGGAGAAGCTCTTGATGGAACTTGATACGTTGACTCTGGCCCAGGCCGTGGAGCTGGGATCACAGATGGAGAGAGTGTTGCAGAAAACTTGCCCCAGGTTTATTTCAGTTCCGACAAAGCAGCGGGAGAACTGGAGCTGCAGTTGTAAAATCTGGAAGATAAGAAATGGTGATGGTTGTAATCAGTGGTACTACTGGGCACAGAAAAAATTCCCTGCTCTCGCAGCAAAATGTGACCCAGAGAAGCAAAATCAACTCATCACATCCTGTCACAACCCGCTGCCATCTGCACCAGTTACGGGAAGGCAGCACTTGGGCTGGCAACTGAGATGTCCTGCCTCTTCAGATACAAAACCCGGGAGAGATGGGAACTTCAAGGTAGGCTCCTGATTGCACAGTGCCTGGGAAACCAGCAGAAAACTAAACTAACCTCACGACCAGAACTGAACCTGGGGTGAGACTGTTCAGCCTGTGCATCTTATACAGAGTCCTAACCCTAGGCTAAGTTGCAGTCCCCCAGGTTCTACTGCAGAACCAGAACACTGAAATCAATGCCTTTCCTCTCGGGATGGAGGTATTGGCTGCCACGTGTTGTGTGCAGTGACTTCTGCTTTTTGCCTTATGCAAGACTAAAATCTTAGTTGAAGGCTGTTGGTGAGGTCTTAGGAATTGTGCAAGTGGTGTCTGCATTGGTTCTGGTGTATTGTGTTGGCTGGAGGCTTCTGCTAAAAGAGCTGGCACGGGAATAATGTTATTGATGGAGAACTTGGTACTAAAGTTCTTCTGCCTGAAGAAAATCTTCTTAATCCTTTGTAACACATAGGAACAGAACTAACTGCTGTTAGAGTTAAGATTTGTGGGAACTTCCATCGCTCCAGAGCTGTTGTGCACTGGAATAGAGTGGCTGTGTGATGAGGTTTCAGATTTATAGAGAATGAAGATCATAAATAGTAACATATAAGGAGGGGACAGGCCAATGGCCATCACAGATTGGAGTCCATATCTGAGGGGCATGTGGAAAAAGATTGTCATAGAAGGTCTGCTCTAGTTTAGTCTGAACTTCCTACTCCTACACAGTGAGAAGAAAGGAGGATCCATTCCTTTCTCTTTTTTTTTTGGGGGGGG
>VWZY01003051.1:35471-55870 GCA_013399075.1 Chloroceryle aenea
GTTTTTGTTGTGTTTGTTCATTTGGGGGTTTTTGGTTTGGTTGTTTTGTTTTGTTTTCCTTGTTTGGTCGATTTTGGTTGATTGGTTGGTTGTTTTTATTTCTTTTTCATTAAAAGACAATGGATTTTAACAACATCTCTGATTCTGATAGTCACCCTCTTCTTGATTTCTCTTTGGCAGCTTGATGGAGCCAGTCATCTGTGTGAGATAGTAGCAGGATTGGGAAGAAAGGAAACAATGATAAGGATACTTGATGGAGCCAGGTCCAAGAAAGTGACAATTGTTAGGAGAAGCCATAGGAAAATAAGAGAACCCAAAGCACAGTCTGTGTGGAATTGAGCTCTTTACAAAGTGATCAGCATTGGGCTGCACAGAAGCAAGCTGAAGTAGTCTCTCTCTAAAAGACTAAGAGGAAATAGGGTTTGTGAGTGGCTGGAAGATATTTCTCCCCATGCTTCTTGCTTTGGCCTGTGCCATGAGCCAGAGGCAAGCTGCCTCCCCTCGCAGCTGCCCTGGCTTCCCAAAGGCAATTATTTGTGATTAGCTACCATAATGTAATTAGATGTTTAGGCTGTCCTGAACAATTCCATATTGTACCTCTAATGCCTGTTATTAGTGCTATTCCTGACAGGTAATGACAGAATCATTGAGGTTAAAAAAGTCTGGTGCTCTTTGTGTATTCAGCACTGAAGCAAGTGAAAAAAGCTGACTGAAGAGAAATGAGCTGCACTGAGAAGTGCTCTGACCTGAGTGCCAGAGGGATCTTCAAAGGCTTGGAAGTGTATGATTTGCATCTTTATGCTTGCTTTCAAATGTCACTCGATCTTTGTGGTTAAGAGCAAAGCTGAGGTCTGTTTTGTTAACTCGAGTCTACAGCTTTTTGGATGGTCATGCAGGTCTGTGTGCCATTTTTCTTGACCTGACCTTAAGATGGTATCAAATGAGACACAACGTTTGCAAGGTTTGTTTTGGCCCAGTGATGGTTCTCGGTCAGTTCTGTGCCAAGCAAAATCACTAGGTAGGAGTCTATGGTTACTGTATTTCTGATTCTGCAGTGAGGAAAGCTGGATTTCAGCTTAAAATGCACAGCTCTGTTTGAACTGATCAGCTTCCAAATACTTCTGTGTATTCCAGTTAGCACTGGCCAGGTGAGGAACTGTGGTATGGATCGAGTGAGTGGCTCTTGCTCACCTCTGACTCTGTATTCTTGCCACACAGAGTAATTTGCTCATACCTAGGTAGATACACAGGGTGGTTTGGGAGTCCAGGGAGGAATCAATGACTTGATATCATCACACCCACTCCTGCCTTCTGCTCACAGTCCTGCTGCCCTGGATTTTCTCCTGCAGGACCTTTTCCTCCTTTCTGCACAATGCCAAGCTGGAGAAATTGTGTGTGATGATTTATCACAGCTCCCCTCACCTCCTCCAGCCCTCTCTCTAACCTTACAATATGGGAAGCCAGATCCTTCCCACTGAACTAATGAATAACATACTCTTGAAGTTAATACTATTTTTCAGGGCAGTAGTTTCTACTTCTTCTGTTTAAAAAAAAATAAATTACTGCTGCACTGCTAAAGTTCAGGGAAGCCAAAATGAACACTTCAGCTCCAGTCCTGCAATCTCCCTTGGTATTAAAAAGGTAAGACAGACCAAGGAGCAGCTTCTCCTGAAGACAAAAAGAGGTATAATTTGTGATCCTAGTGGGGGATATATAATGCTTTCTGCCAGTGGAAGGATCTTCACCCTGCTGTCCATTTTCTCCTGAGGTAGAGGCACAGCTCAGAATGTAGGGAACGTGTGCCTAGATGGATTGTGCTGAAGGACCTAGGGTATGGAGACAGCTTCTGTCCCTTTTGCTCTCTTCATCACATTGCAGGTTTTAGGCTTGAAATTTAAAAAGCAAGTTATGAGGACTGGGTGGTTTGTGCCATTTTCCAGTGTGAGGTCTTTTCTAGACTAAGCAATGGGTCTGGTTCTTGCTGTCTTTTCTCACATGTCATGCTTTCTAGAACTCTCATTTCTCTGGTGGACATTCTTGGGTCATTTCTGAGCTCTACACCTGTAAGGGTTTGGGGCCAGGGTGGTCCCTTAGACCTCTTAACAGCCACTCTCTGTTAACTCCCCTCCCTCCCCAAGGGGAAGAGAAAGGGAATGAGGGAGACTCAGCCAGTAAAATAGGAAACTAGAACAGCTTGAATGGAAATGAAAATGGAAATAATAATAAAATGGAATATATACAAATATGTACAAACCCAGTATGGAACCCAACCCCCCGATGGCAATTCCATCCCCATCCCCACTGGTGCTGTGGAGCAGGCACTGGGAGAGTCCCAGCCTGGGCCCAGCAGCAGATGGAGCTGTGCTCAGGGGCTGGACTCTGGTGCTGGTGTCAGGACACCCAGCCCGGGATGGCAGGCAGAATGGACAGGATCCTCCTGGGGTGTAAGGAAACCAGAAGAGGACCCAAGCCAAGCAAAAGCTGTTGAAGCAGACAGAGGGGGAGAGAGCCCCTCCTGACCCCTCAGCTTTATCCTGAATACACCCTATCAGGGCTGGGATCCCTCACTGGTCAGTTTGGGGTCCCCTGCCTTGGCCACCCCTCCCTGCAGGTGCCACCTTTGCCTTTCTGCACCCCCAGTGTGGTGCACAAGGTCCAGCAGTGGCCTTGGTCTGCACCCCAACCCTTGGTGGTGACTCTGCCCAGGGGGTGTTCTCACTGCCAGCAGCAGCCCCTGCCTGTGCCAACAGCTGCTGCCTGCAGCCAGGGCAGGGGGGGAGAAGAACTGAGCTGAGAAGTAAAATCACTGAGCAGAATTAGTTCTGTTCTCCCTCAAACCAGGACAGCACCTAACACGTGGCTGCCTGGAGTTGCAGAGAGCAATGCAGGTTGCTTGCAGATCCAGATTGCTGCAGGAATTCTTAACTGATGGTTGCTCTCCTGTGTCACATCTGTTACAATGGCCTAACCCCCTGGGTTTGGGTATCACAGTAAAATAACTGAATGAGCATCTACAAGTCAATAATCACTAAATTAGAGGGCTACCAGGAGCCAAAATAAAGGTCTTCTCATCTGCTCTTCCACTGGAGATCAGCTCTAGCTGTGTTATTCCTGTCAGATGTGTATCTAATCTGTACTTAGATGTAGAAAGTGATGGTGACTCCATGCTATCCCAGTTTTTCATTACCCATACTGTTGGTTGTTCACTGATTTTCTCTAGCATCACTCACCTCTGCTTCAATTTAAATCCCTGAAGCCTCGTTTCATCTGTCATACATATGAGAGAAGATTATGACCTTGTATCAGTGGTTAAAGACTCTCTTCACATTGTGTTCTCTCTCTGCCCCACACACTGCACTTTAAATCTTTCCCCATAGCTTATTCATCCTGGATCATTCTTGTTCTTCTATTGACTATTGCCACTTGCTCCTTGTATCCAATGTAGGACACACATCAAGCGTTCTTGAAGGTTCCAGCTGAGGAGCCAAGCTCAGGTTCTCCATGCCACTACCCCATCTGCTCTTTTGGCCACGTGCACTCTTGGGAGTGTCAGAAAATCCCTGGGTGCCATTTCTGTGAAGGAGGCAAAGGCATGGTTGGTAGTTCCAGTAACTCACCCACCTAGGGAGTTAGTTTATCTAATCTCAGTCAAATCAAGTGACATCAAATGGAGTCATCGCTGGGATGAAGAGCTCCTGAGCATGGGCAGGATCCCAGAGAGAGAAGGGGGCATTTTGATCACAGATTCATACAACCCTTGTGGATCTTGAACTATAAAGCAAGGCCCATGTGATCCCATGAGTCAGGAGATTCCATTCCTTTGAGCCTAGTCACTTAATCTGGTATTTACAGCGCAGCTCCGAGGTCAGAGGTGGTAAAGGTTTCACCAAGGGAGAACACGGGTGAAATCAGGTATCTGGATTTCTGCTGGGTACTGAGCAGCTACACCAAAAAAGGCTCCTGAGTCACTTCCTAAGCCCCAGCAGCTGAATGGCTTCTGCCCACATGTAGTCATGTGTAGGACACTTCAGCCTCAGTCCAGCTCTGAAACCTGCTAGACACTCAGTTCAATACATGCTCTGCAACAGTGTTGCTAGCTAAATTTTTCTTGAAAATTGTTATTTTATACAAATTGCATGTTATTTTAGCTCTTCTTCTAAAAGCTCATTGAGATTTCTCAACCACTGTGGAGAGAGGAGGAAGGGAGTGAGAAGAACTGTTGGCACTGGAATATCTCATATCACCGTCACCTAGTGAGGCTAAGTTCCTATGAGGAGTGAGGATGCAAAGTTGTGCTGGATTCAGTTCACTTCCTGAACTCCTGAGCAAGACCTGGCCTGCCCTGTCCCATGTCTGAGAATCATCCTTCCCATGTCCCTCATTTTACTGCTGACTCCAGATCTGATGCAGTCTGCTGAGAAATCCTGCCTTTGGTCAACTTGAGTTTCTGTTTGTGTAACATTAGCAAGAGTCCAGAGGCCAAATTACACCCTTCAGGGCAACTGTGGAAGAAACAACTGCTGAAGGTCAGTAGGGGCAGTTGGGGAGATGTCCTCATGTATTTTATACATATGAAGTGATACAGACCAGTAGTTAATCTCAAGATGAAGGGCAAAGACAAGAAAAGGAGGGAAAAAACCTCACAGAAACACAGAAACCTTGAAGGATCATCAAGTCCAACCCCCCTGCCAGAGCAGGATCACCCAGATCAGGTCACACAGGAACAGATCCAGGTGGGTTTGGACTGTCTCCAGAGCAGGAGACTCCACAACCCCCCTGGGCAGCCTGTAAACTTGTCTATCAAAGGCCAGGCTGACTCTGTAGCAAAGCTTTTAATTAAATCTATCAAGAACATGCAGTTAGGAATGGCAAGGCAGACTGAGCCCTAGGACAGAGCAATGCTTTTCTTACTCATATCTCATGATAGGGGTGCATGTTTAACTGAGTGTCCTGCAGAGCCCTAAACTCATCCCAACAACACAAAATAAAGTACTATGCTTGTAGTCCTTTCTTCCTACTTATTTTTCCCCTCGATGTCCATATCACATCTCCCTTCTCCTTGAGGCCATTCCTCCTTAAAAAGCAGGAAGAGAGCCTGCTAATGTGTTAGGTGCATTTCTGCTCTGGCAGCCCTGGAGTCCCCAGCTGATGTCTGGGTGTACCTTTTAGTCACATCCCTTTCCTCACTGCCCTTGAGGTTTTCTCCTCAGCTTTCATGAGGAGACCTCAACCCTCAGAGAGACATTAGACTCAACAAAGGAATGAAAAGCTAAAAATAATGAGCATGGGCTGAGATGGTTGAATTCCTGGCTGTGCTGGTGTGACTCGAGCAAGTCATTTACTCTGAATCTGTAAAATGAAGATAGGACATCCTCTTCTGTTTCCCTTTATCTTGCATAATTAGACTATAAACACTATGGGGTGGATTTCCTCACCGTGTTTATCCAGCACTTAGCACAACTAGGTCATGGGCTTTGTAGCACCTAGGAACTCAGCAGTGTGATGTGCCAGAGGAAGAGCGTTTGGTGTAGTAATATTGCAACAGGGCTGATAAAAAGGAGCAGCAGTTCCACAGAAATATCAGTTCAGAAGCAAATAACATAATCAAGAGGGAGATGCAGTGGCTGAGTGCATTGGGCAATTTGTGATGATGTTTCCAGCGATGGTAGAGGAAGTTCAAGAAAGACAGGATTTTGTATCAGTCGCTGCCTTGTGTCTCCCAGGCACATAGGCCCTTTCCTTCAAAGTGCTCCTTTAATCAACAGTCTGAGTTATAATTGTCTGCAGACTGACTTTCCTGATTAAACAAAGAAAGCACATGGTTCTAAAAATGGACTGAGATGATAAGCCAAACAAACGTATCTCGTGGCTTTGTGCTTGACTTCCAACTTCATTCCAGCCCCATCCTTGGAACACTGAATTGCTGCTCACTGCGGGAACATCAGTGGATGTCTTGTGGCTACACCTGCACACAGCACCTTGGATTTCACAGATCACTTGCTGTCTTTAGTGGAGTCTTTTTCCCATTGCTTTCTTCTGCAGAGGAGCTGCTGTCTCTCTGCTCCTCCCATGCAGCATTCCTTCGAGAATTTCTCGGCCGTGCTCAAGGAAACAGAATGGCTTCTGAAAACAGAAAGAGTTTTAAAAGGTAAACACAGCAGTGCTGAAGAGATTGCAGCAAGCTGACAGTGGAAGGACAAACCACCTCAGCACTCTGCCTGGGCTTCTAGAGCAGAAGTCTCCACTGCTTTCACCAGGAATCCTAAAGGTTCCCACTCAGCAGAGTGTTCAAACACATCCTCAGCCACTCTGAATGGAAACTACCTGTGAGCACTGTGTTTGTTTAGCAGAGAGCAGCAGGCCAAAAGGATCCTTCAAAGCGTGTACAAACTGCCACTGGCAGAAGGACATTAGTGCTTGAAGCCCCCCCAGCTGCACAGCACAAGAGTTCAGCTTGGGCCCTGCCTTTGGGGGGTGATTCCCATAGATTCTGGGGGGACTTCTGGTCTGTGCAGAGCTGAGCGTTGCTTCTGCCAGGCAGCTTCAACCCCATGCAAGTGCATCTGCCTTGGAGAGAGACTGATGGTGAAATTCAGACAGAGGCAGGTGAACGTTTGCCTCCAGGGTTCTGAAGGAAGAACTTCCCTGTGGCTGAACGAGTTTTTCTATTTTAGTACAAAAAGTGTTTTCCCTGAGGCTCAGTCCCCTGTTCCTTGGGAACACACCTCTTCCTGCTCACACCTCTTCACTCTGTCTTCAACATCAACACGATAACTTTGGATGTTTTTTCTTCTGGGGCAGTCCTGAGCTTTTCTGTTAAAAGACAAAAAGAATAGAGGAAGAGTAGGAGAGATAGAGGAAGAATATTGACTTGGTATCATAAGGCAAGCAAAATACATCCCTGTTTTCCTGAAAAGATAATCAGAAATCTCATTATGTAAACTTCCCATGTGTTGAAAGCAGAAATAAACCGAAGTGAGAGATGCCTTCTGACTTTGCCAGCAGAGGGAGTACTGCAATGCCAGCGTGCAGGGCTTCGAAGAGCACGGCTGTTGGAGGCAGCGCTGTTATAGCTGTTCCCATTCCAAATTTTATTTTACGTAGTATATTCTTGTGTTGACCAATAAAATGATCCTTTTCTATTTCAGAACAATGTCAATATTCATTCCCGAGGCAGTTCACACTTCACAGCTCAAGAGTGAACCTCACAGTGCTTTGGCTAAAATGTAGGACATCTTTTGATCCAAGTAAGCTGTCAGGTTTTAATGTGCTCGTGAGATTAGATGTCCAAATATTTTCCTAAGAGCTGTGCCTGATATTGCTGCATTGATAAAAATATGTTTCTGATGCAAACAGCAGGTTGTAAACCTTAATGGAAGAAAACCACAAATACAAGATACAGCCAGCCATGAACTTCTGATTGTGTGCAGTCATATTGTACAAATGACATATCTTCTGTGTTTATCTGCCTCTTAACACGACAAATCTTTATGCCTCTTGCTGCCTCACCTCTCCATCTGCTGGGCAGTCCTTACCTGGCTGCAGTGAAAGCTGCCCTGAGGAATTTGTTGGTGAGATGTTTGACCTGCAGCACAGAAAGCAGCCTGTAAGCAGCCTGTGTTTAGGATGGGTGGCATGTCTGGCCAGGCACCTCTAGATGGCACCCAGATTACACATCAGGATGAGGAACTACTACACCTTGGCCAGCCTGTTTTATCTTGGCCAACATTTCTGCTAAGCTGTATGTGGTAGTAGGAATGTTCATGTCAGAGGAGGAAGATAATGTTTCTTGGGCTAGAAAAGTGGTTTTGTGTTGGAACTGGCTTGGTGAGAGGAATCAGAGAAGCTGTGTGGAGTGCAGCAGGTTCCCTGCTTGTGGCATTCTTCTACTGGTGCAGTCCTGTACTTACCAAGTGTCATAAAACAACACCATGGTGGAGGCTCTAGTTAAATCTGGGCTGTAGTGTTGAAGCCCTCACTGAACAGAAACTACACAGTCACTCGGGCTGGCAGGAGGGGGAAACACTCTGAGTTTTGGAAGTTACAATGCTGTTAGGATGTTCAGATATTTCACTGATTCCGTGTATGGCTTTGCCATTGGTTCCAACCCCTTCTCCTCCTGCTTTCATCTGGCACTGACACCTTGAGTGCTGGGAGCTGCCAGAGCCTCATGCAATTGCTCACATAGTCCTGCTGGTTTTGGAATTGCTTATCCATCCTTAAGCAGAGGATGTCTGCATGCTTTTTTCCCTCATGCCACTGGTTGTTAGTGCAGTGCAAGCTCTCACAAATCAACAGAGCTGGCTTTGAGATCTTTTTCAGCAGAAAAGTAAAGGCACAGTTGAGGAACAATAAAAAGCTCTTGAGGAAAAGGGAGATTCTAGAATCAGGGAATCATAGAATTGTTGAGATGTGTTGAGTTAGGGACTTTATAGATGAATGGTTCTCCACATAGAAATGGCACCATCTGCATGTTGTTTGCCATCCTGGGACTTGCTCCCTGGTCACCATGGAAAATTCAGTGAGCTCATGAATTTCAGGCTTACTAAAGGTCAGCTCTGAGCCTCTGTTGAAGGCTCTGATAGACAGAGCAGGAACTGCAGCTTCTGTGTCCTCTTCCTCCTCAGGGGAGCTCCATCCCAGCCTCATCTGGTGGAGATGCCCTACCAGGCTGATCCTGACACAGCTCTTCCCATTAGCAGCACTGGGACACGTGTTCAGTCCTGGGGCCAATCCAGGAATGCTGGTTGACATTAATTGGTGCCCTTCATACCTAAAATTTGTTCCCTTATTTCCCACAAGTTATGGAGGCAGCTGCAGGTCCTCTGCTGCTTCTTTAATTGCATCATTTTGTACAAACCCATTAAAAGGAAATAATGAATTTGGGAGGGGTCACAGTACAAATACCCTGACATGGCTGGATCCGGATGGACCAGCAGGGATCTCTGCCCTAATATTTTTATAATTCAATTCATAATTATCTTTGGGGACAGTCGGGCATCTTCATTCCTCTATTCCTACTTGCCTGACTGGTTTTTATCTTCATTTATTGCCAGCTGTAAACGTGTGTTGCAAGCACTGTTGAAGAGGCAGCGCTGTTAGTGCTGAGCAGCTGCTGCCTGAGCCCCAGGTTGTGCTGTTGTTGTTGTTTGGGAAATGCTGCTCTTGCTGGGCTGGGCTGCTGGTCATTTCTGTCCTGGGGATGCTGGGGTTGGACATGATTAAAGGACCTCGTTACATGTGTCACCGATCGCCCGCAGCGGAGGACGCGATGTTCGGCTGGTTTCGTGACTCGTGCTGCCATCGTAGTGCAGTTTGCTCAGGTTCCATAGTGTGGAAGGGATTTTGGGACTTGTTTTGAAGCACTGAATCCTCCCCATCCATCCCCCATTCAATTTGTATTTTCCCTCTTCTGTCAAAAGAAAATAGCAATGTTCTTACGGAGGCTCCCTTTTGGAAGTAACCCCAGTGCCCGTCTTTTTCCAATTTACCCTCTGTGTTTTGGAGTCTGGAGGCAGAGAGCCTGTGACGTATCCTTTGCTGTGGTTTGGAATTGGCTTCCCAGACGAGGGAACACACACACTTCTGTCACAAAGCACCCTGGTGACGTGCAACTCAGGCTGATGGCTCCTGTGTTCTTGTTTGGTGACTGCCACTCACTTGTGGGGCTTGGTTTTGGTTGGTTTGTGGGGTTTTTGTTGTTGTTGTGTTTTTGTGGGGTATTTTAAATATCTTTCCTTGTTTATTATCTCAGTTTTCAGATTTTGAAATGTGCTAAATATCTTTTGTTGGGTACATTTGTAGAACTTCTGACAGTAGCTGTACTTAAAGCCGACGGACAGCAAGTACTATTTTTACCTCAGGAAAGCTTGCTGTGGTTTCATTTTCTGCTGCAAACTCAAGAAGTAGCCAGATTTCTTTCTGATGGTTAAAGAAAAGGAGACTCTCCCAGGGTAGCTTGTCTGGGACAAAGATATTTCCTAATATTGAGAGTGTGACTTTGATCTTTCTGCTCTCAGCTGCTGATTTGGATGTGCTGTGGTAACTGGTAGATGGAGTGGAATAAACTGGCAGAAACCTGGAAGATGAGATCAGGGACCTTTCTTTCACCTTTTCCCTGCTCTGGTGTGGGTAGCATCCAGTTATTTAAGTGCCAAATTGTTCTGCATGTATTTATGGCACGTGTCTGTAAATTGGACAGTAACAATTACTTCTCAACTTTGTCCCAGAAACCTCCTCCTCAGATTAAAAATTATCAAGTCTAACTTGGAAAGACAGCAGTGTGTATTAAATCATGTTCCTAAGTCCCTTTCCCAATAGTCATTCACACTACTCTGCTGGGGTGGGAAATCATTGCTAAATCATTCTCTTCTCTTTATTTATAGACCCCAGAGCCAGCTGAAAACTACATCAGTGAAGGAGAGTTTGAAGATGATCTGAGTTCTTCTACCCCAAGCACGATAGAGCTGGAGATACGTGGCTCCAGCCAAGAAACAGATGAAGATTATTTTGAGACCCTGTCACATCAGAGTGGATCTTTGTCAGATGTAAAAACTGAGCCTTATGAAAGTGTATCAGACACAGAATCTGTTTCCAGTGATGTAACTGGGGAAACCCACTTGGATCCAAACAGCCTTTTCACTGAAGAAAAGCAGTATCTGTGTTGTAGTCTCCCTAAAGCAAAGGTAGAACCAACCCTCCATGAACTTAAGTGCTCGAGGCAACCCGAGTTTACCCAGCAGCTGTGGTTAGAAGTGTCCTCCAAAATAAAAGCAGCAGCAAGCAAAACTGAATTTTGCCTACAGCCTGTGAAGTCAGAAGGTGAAGAATTGGGTGATGAAGAGCTAACATCAGGTAGTGGGATTTCTAAGGCAGAGAACCGAGTTGGTGAGGAGGGCTCTGTATCTCAGACAAGAAAGTTCGTAGCAGTATTGCAAAATAAAGCAGAGTTTGAAAGCAGTGAAGTGTGGTCTTGTACCCCCCCAGTACCTACAGAAGATGATGTTACAAGACAGAAGAAACATCCAGCAGTATTAAGCATTGCTTGTTTCAAAGCAAGTTCAGAAGGTTCTTTGATTTTTCCCCAGGCCCAGCAGTTTTCCTGCCGGTCAGATGCAGCATCAAGCTGTAGTTTGCCCAATCTTCATTTTGAAACCAATGGACCTAACTGTAAAAGTTACCCTGAGACATCTGACTATACGTGTGAATTAGATTCTATGTCCAGTATAAAATGCATCAGGAGGAACTCAGTTGACAGTGGGGAAACTACAGGTAAAAGGATAAAACATGGAAGTACAGAGACCATGTTGACATCAGAGTCATTCTTTTACCAGAGCTGCTTCAACACCAAATCTCAGCCACCACTCCCAGGGGCAGAGATTACAGAAAGCAAAACATGGCACAGCATGCCTGAAAATATCAGTGCTCAAAGCAGGACAGAGTGTGTGGGGAACTGTATTCACCTGACAAACAAATTCAGATGGTCGTGTTCCAGAATACATCTCCAAGGGCTGGATTTTGAATACTCCTGGGAAAAGTTAGGAAGGGTGCCTGTAAGGCCCCAAAAGGCAATACAAATAGAGGGCAAATTTGGCATAAAACAATCTCTTCTTACTACTGACACGGACTCAAATGAGTGTCAGCTTTCTCAGCCAGCAGTTGATTATTATTTGCACTCTAAATCAGAGACGTGTGGCCTTAGCACAGAAGCATTAGGTCCATGTGCTGGTAGCTTATCTTCTACACAAATAGATGTTTCTGAGTGTAATCTGAAACAAAAGGAGACTTCATCTGCCCTGGACTGTGAGCCAGTGACCATCAATGCTGAAGAACTTATAAATAATGACCAGTACGAAGCTGAAAGAGATCTGGAAGCAGACAGATTCCTTTGTGATACTGAATCTGTCACTGGTGACACTGAGAACCTAGCAGCTTGTCACACAGGTTTTCCTGCTCTTGAGGAAAACAGAGATTGTGATTGTTCTGTAAACCATGTTTCCACTGGTGAAATACAGCAGAAGAGTTTGGAGGAGAATGGCCTTGAATCTGGGATGGAGTTCATGGTAGGGGAAAGATGGGGAGATGACTCTTCTGACCTTGACTTTGGTTGGGAAGTCCTGGAAGCCACATTGCAACCAGGTGGCAGTAACATCGGGGCAGAGTGTGAAGAGTCAACATGGCAAAACACAAGTAGCAAACCTGGTGCCTTAAGAAGTCACTCTGAGCTAGTAACAAATGAACATCCTACTCATGAAGGAAAGGATGAAGGCAGTGTCTTTGCTGTTGAACTGACTCCCAGATCAGATTATATAACCCAGAGAAGGCATTTAATGACTGTCCCAGAGTTAGAGCCTGCCCTAACTAGAGCATCTGTAGAGCAGAAAGGATTAGAGCCCGAGACACTGAATGATAACCTTCCTACTGAAGCCCTAACTGAACCACTGAGAAATGTAGTGAGCAAGGATTTGATGTCTCCTCATAGTGTCAGCAAAGCTCCTGATGAGCCAGAGGGAGTTCTGAGTGAAAGCTGTGAAGAACAAACTCTGGGCACTCTCCCCATCCCTGGTATTGCAGAGGTACTCCCTGGTAGGGATACAGCTGAGGAAACACCAGAAGTTCCACCAGAGAAAACAGATGCAGGGTCATCCCTAGGGGTCACCTGTAGTAATTCCACAGTACCAAGTGGAACAGTGGAATGCAGAAGCATTGCTGCAGCACTGGGCAAGGATACCACAGAAAGTCAGGCAGATCAGCCTGAAGAAGCACTCTTAAAGTCACAAAGCAGAAGTGGTGTTACGATCTCTGAGGAAGAGCCCTGCAGAACAGAGACTGGTTTTGAATTAGAACAGTTGCAAAAGTCACAGGCTGAAACGAGAGATGATCAGCTGTCTGAGGAAGAGGAGTTCAAAGCACATCAAGGCAGAGAGGAAGGCTTAACTAGTGCAGCAACACTGGAAACGTGCAGTCAGGGAGGGGATGCTGGTGTTGACCTTCGAGGGCTCAACATCACCTCTGAAGAAGCAGTAGGCAGGCAGGGAAGTGAAGGCTGTACTGGTTCCGAGGAACAAAGAGGTATTTGTGAAGAACCTTCTCCTAGTGAAGGGAATGAGGGCTCTCCTGCAGAAGACCCAGCTAGCCCTAGCAAAGACAGCACTCTGAATCAAGATGTGTCTGATGTCTTTAACTATCCTGTGAAAAGGGAAACCCAGAATGCTTGCATGCTGGGCCTAGATAATGTAAGTACCTGCAGCACCAACAGTGAGGAGATGGATGAGAACTCACTGAACGCCCTGGGAAGTAACAACAGCCTCTGTAAACCTGTGCAAAAGCCAACAAAGAATGGAAACAGTGGGAAAGCTTCCAGGTTTTTAGTATTCTCAAAAATGACATCTTTCAGGAAAACTAAGCCTGCCACAGCAGAAAATCAGGGAAGTAGCAGCTTCTTTGGCAGCAAGGCAAAGTTGGAAGAACTGGATGCTGGGAAGGAGGATGAAGACACTGAAAGTTTGCAGTCATTCAAAAGCTGTTCATCTGTTTCAGCCTTCCACAGGAAGGAAAGCTACGCCTCTGAATACTCTGACGACGATGATTTGTTCTATGAGAGACCTGCAGGATTATTCAACAGGATGAGCCTCAGGAAGGCTTCTGGCTCCGGTCGAATACTGATGGAAGATGTAGATACAAATTCAACTTCTCCCACACTGGCTGCTGTCAAATATACAGGTTCATCTGAAAACAATGAGAGTGAAGCTGTGGAATACTCCGGGGCTAGAAAACCATCCCCTGAAAATGAATACAAAAGAAACAAAAACCCTGAGGGTAAGAAGTTCAGGACGAGGTTGGCCTTGGCACACAAATCCCTCTCAAGCTTATTTGAATCCAGATCTCCAGAAAAGGAAAATACCGAGCAAAGCTCAAGAGTCTCACTGAAAAATGAAAAGGAGAAAGCCAGATTTCGCCAGAGTGCCTGGAAAGCTTTTCTGAAAAGCAAGGAAGCAGATGGACTAAGAAGGCCCAGCTTAGCAGCTTTATCACCAACTCAGGAGAGTCTTAATGCAAGCAGTGGCCATGTCATGAGAACAGCATCAGCAGAGCGACAGGATAGCTCCAGTGAACAGACAGTTTTTAAACCAGAAACAGAGAGTGGCTCCTCACCAGACACCAACAGTTTGGACCCCTCTGTGGAGCCCGTCGATGGCTCTTCAGCTGCGGGTGTGTGGAGGAGACGAGTACAGTCCCAGGACTTGGGCGTCAGATACTCACAGAGCTCAGACTGTGATGAACAACAGGAGGCTCTGAGCAACAGTTTCAATACCTCTCTGGAGGAGTACTGGATGAGATCTCCATTTAGCCCCACCGACGTGCAGTTGCCATTTAGTCAGTCAAGTCCATCCTGCCCCCAGCTCTCAAACTCTGATGGCAAAGACATGCCCTGTAGGCCCATGAGTCCCAAACCACAGAGTCCACGCTCCACTTCCCAGCACAAGAGCTTCCGGTATCCCGGAAGAATCTGTGCCACCTCGATGATCTCTCTTGGGAACAGCTCTGCAGTTGAAAGCAGTTTGGAGGCTCCTGAGAGACCAAGGACACTGAAACCCAGAGGTAGTCTCTTGCTTTCTGTACACTCCTTGGACAACGAATACCAGAGGGATGACAGTGGCATAAGCAGTCAGTCCCAGATCAGCTTAAACACAGCTTCTTCCACTAGTGACATGGGCCGAGATGAGGTGAGTTGTTGTCTGGGAACGATCAGGTGATGGTTTGGTTTGCAATCTTTTGTTTTGATATGGTGTAGGTATTCCAGTGAAACTCTTTAATGGCTTCCTGAACCCATTGGTTAGGTGGGTGTATAAACATTCCTCCCTGTTGAAGATAAGTAGCAGTATTTAATCATTCTGTTGCTGTTCAAGACCCCGTGAACTGGTGCACTCTTTAAGGGAAGGTGTACCACAAACACCTGAAGGAATGGAGCCATCACAACAGCACTAGTGCCCAATATGCCTCAGACAGATCACACACCCTCTGTTCGACCCCAGTTTTTAGCTGGGCCTCTACCCCTCTTAAGATAAAGCAGATTCAAGCCTTGTATCATAGAATCATTAGGGTTGGAAAGGACCTCTGGGATCATCAAGTCCAACCTTCATCCCAACCCCTCCCAAACCACCAGCCCATCACCTCAAGTGCTGCATCTACTCATTTTTTAAACCCCTCCAGGGATGGTGACTCCACCACCTCCCTGGGCAGCCTGTTCCAGTGCCCAACCACTCTCTCAGTAAGTAATTTCTTTCTAATATCCAATCTAAACCTCCCCTGATGCAACTTGAGGCCGTGGAGCTGGTGTGTATTAAGTTTCTCTAAGTGAAAGGCAACACAGAAATCAATTCCCATTGCTAGCAGTCACTTTTAAAGAAGATCTTTTTATTTAGACAATCAGTACCTGTCTTTCAAAGTACCACGAGTCTTTTGCAGTCACCATAATTACCTTTTGATTGGCACTGGGAGTCCTTTTTTGCCTTTTCTACAGCAACTTTCTAAGCTACAATTTCTGGCCACTGTCTTGTGCTATTGTCTGGCACTACTGAGAGGAGGTTGGATCCATCATCCACGTAACTACAAACTTCTTGTGGGCTGCTCTTAGGTTGCATTTAGTGCCCTCTTATCAGCGTGAAAAAACCCCAGTTCTCTCAACCTCTCCTCACATATTCCCAGTGGAAGGGGTTTTTTTGGTTGATTGGTTTGATTTTAGAGCTGATGCTGTCTGGAATCTAAAGAAGCGTGTGGGTGGCACTTTGAGAAGTGAGGGCTGTCGTACTGAGTTGCTGTGGGCAGAAAGGGAAGAGAATTTGCTTTATTCCCCTCTGTGCTCAGCTTTAGTTGAAAATCTTGTTTTCATGGGCATCCATTTAACTTACAAACTGCATACCAGCAGTGTTACACCAGCCTAGGAAAATACTTGGACTATACTCACTGTCAAATGATGATGCCTCTCAGAGGATGAATAAAATAATTGTCCTGTAATTTATAACCCAAAAGAGCATCTAGAAAAGCTTGGAGAGACGAGACTTGTGTACAAAGCCTCAAATAGTGAGCCCACATCCTGTAATGTACCAATTAGGAGCAAACAAATAATTACTGAAATTGATTGGTAGACTAAATAATTTAAAGAAAACCATGAAAAATTGAAACAGTATCTAAGCCATATAAAACCAGTTTAATTTTCCCAGTTCTTTTGCATGCTGCAGAATATATCTGGAGTTGGATAAATGCAGCTGGAGCCTAGAAATGAATGTAGATGTTCCAGCTTTCAGGACACAACAGCAGAGAGGGCTTTTATTTATTTCCATTTTCAAGACATTGTGAAATGAAGGAGAGCTGCACTCTGGATTTTCTGGGTGAAGTTGTTTTTCCAGGAATCTCTGAAAATACAACAGAGATCTCAGGCAAAGTGCATTTGCAGTGCTAAGTCTTTCCAACAATTATTAGCTAAAGGCTAAGGATGGTCTTCCTTCTGTATGGAAGACCATCCTTCCTTTTTGACTTCCTTCCTGCTAAGTAAAAAGGTCATAAAATTAAGTTTAACGGTGGATTTGAAGAAGTCATTTTCTAGTCCACATCAGTAAAGACATTACTGCAAAACAAATGCATAATGGTGACATTCCTTGAGCTCACTGCCCAGGGTGCCCCATGCTGTGGGGATAGGGGTGTCTTCCCCAGGCCCCCAGCCAGGTATTTCTCCCATGGTGCCAGCTTTTGTGTGTTGTAGTGCTGGACCAGCCTGCTCTGGAGCAGCTTGCCCCTGTCACCTCTGGCTGCCAAACTGGGAAGTAACCCTTCTGCACAGACCTGCTGGTGGTTAATATTCTCCAAGTTACCTCCAGAACCAAGATTTTATGCTAAAACCAGCAAGATAGAGCAGTTACCAGTTTGTCCATGTGTCAGGGCCTTCAATGCACGTGTAATTTATCTGTTTGTGGCTGGATTTTTCTTACTTAATCATGTTACCCAGCAGGCAAGAGCCTGATACATCCCATGTTTGGAATCTGTGCAAGTTCTCCTCGCTCCTCTCCAGTGTGATGGCACTAGGCACAGAATACCAGCAGGACACATTTCCTTTTTCATAGCATCTCGTAGATAAAAAGTGGGTTTAGAATGTGGCATCTCTTACCAGTGGCAAAGAACTGATGTGGGATTGTCAGCTAAGTGATGGGAGATAGGAAGCGCCTGCAGTGGTTTAAGGGTTGTTGGATTTGCATTCTTCAAATCACAGAATAGTAAGGGTTGGAGGGAACCTCTGAAGATCATCGAGTCCAACCCCCCTGCCAGAGCAGGGCCCAAACTAGAGCAAATGAACTGGGAGAAACCAGGGAGATCCTACTGGCAGGACACAACATTTTCTTGCCATGAAAAAAGACTCGTGAGATCATTCATTCCTCAGAGTTGTTATCTGTCACCCTAAACATTCTCAATTCTAACACTGCTGCTACCTGCAGTAGTAGTTACATGCCTCAGGGCACGCTCAATTTCAAGTTGTTCTGGATTAAAAGCTGTAATTTTGTGCAAGCACTCATTAAAAGCCAAAGAGAGGGAAGTGCAAAGCTGTGCAATTCCTTGCTCCTGCCCCAGCATCAAGCAAAAAAACCTATAAATGGATAGTGTAAAGAGCACATCAGGAAGCACAAGGCTTAATACATCAGACCTGCAGGCATCTAGGAAGCCTTTTCACATTGTATAACCAAAGTACAGTTGGAAAAGCCCAGCCAGACAAGACTGGTCATTATTCTATTTCTGAGCCACTGTCTGTCTTTGTAAATAATATTACACAGACAGGGTGACCTAAATCCCAGGAGTAATGTTATTGTAATATGCCATCTAGAATGAGGGTGAAAAGGGCATCATCCCGTGCAGAGGGAGTGTGTGCTGCACTCTCCAAGGACAGCAGAGCTGCTGCTGTAGGGTGGAGTACCCCTAACCCTATGGAGAAGGCTGCCTGAGGAATCAGCCAGTCATTTCTCTTGGGAAACCATTCTCTTCTGAATAGTTCTGGGGCTAGAGAACTGCACTTTGACATCTTCTGTTCAAACTGATTTGAAGCAAACCAAATTTCCAGCCGACAAACGCTGTGTTTTCGCCTGCTGTTTGTAAAACAGGAGTCTAAACAGCAATGTCAAACGCCACCAGAAAAGAGGCCAAGTGAGAAATGGGTTCCCCACCGCAAAAGGAGACCCCCCCAGGTTCCACCATCCCCACACCCTATCTCCACCCTTGAGAGCAAAGCCTGGAGGCTTTCCTTCCTCGCTCCAGATGAAAAAGCCAAGGAGATTCCAGAGAGGAGGAGGAAGAGACCTAAACCCCTCTATAAGTGCTTCAGCTTCGATGATGTTTGGATGGAGAGGAACCAAAAAAGGAAGCTAGAGAAGGAGACACAGCCAGAGAGAGGGATTCAGTTGCGACACCTCCCAGAGGACCAGTTAAAAGTAAGAAACCACACACCTTCTCTGGCACTGTCTTCCTCTCTGCTCCAGCTGCTTCTTTCTACTGTCGTCACATTCCTGTCTTTGCACTTTGTCTGGAACCAGTTCTGTCTGCTTTTCTTTGGGCTCAGGAGTCTGCAGGGACCGAGTAAGCACTAAACTGGTCCCTAAGTGGTGCTCTCTCAAGGAGCTGGGTTCTTCAGTCACTGCCAGTGAGCAGTTCTCACCTCGTTCCACGTTGGACAATAGGATGCAAGAGCATTGGGTTGCTCGGTGTGCTGAAGGATGGGGAGGGCAGGGAGTCAATCAAAGTTGCCTTGAATGAATATAAATTAAACTGATGGAATCTCACTCCGTGTCCTGTGGCACTGATGTGTAACTGAACAAGGGACATTTAAATTAAACTTCCCGTGTATCTGAGGCCAACTCCACACTTCCTGCTGAGGCAGATTCCTGCCCTGCTATTCCATTGTAGCTATTTGTATTCTCCTCTCCACCCAAGGAGACTTTTAGATCAGCATTATGATTGCTTGTGACAAACTTTGTGGCTGTTGTGACTCACACTGATGGCATCTGTTACTCTTGGATCCAGAGCTAAGGTCTGTTCCCTTCAGGGAGAGCCATGAATCTGTATCCAAGAACCAAATTTAGCTTTCATACATTAAAAAAAAAGAACTTCTGGGGGAAAAAGGACATGAGATAGAGGGACACTCTATGCAGCATCTGATGATAATATGGAGGAAGCTTCTGAGGAAGCTTGGAATCACACTGTTGTCCTGGTTGCCTGTTTCTGGTTGCTCTTGCATCAAAATGCCAATGTTTTGAGAGCCCCAGGCCTGTCACCACTTCAGCACATGCTTGAGCTTATGCACACACATGGTTCTGTGGATGGTGAGGGGGAAACCTTCACCTGACACAGCTCAGCTTGTCCACTCTGGCTTGGNTTGATGAGCACAAGCAGAAATCTCACCCCCAGTGCAGGGTATGTTGGCCAGCAGCTCTAAGAGGAGCAACCAGTTACCTCACCAGCTTCGCATCCCAACTGCTTTGCCCCTCAGCTGCTCCTTTAAGCATTTCCACCCTTGTTTGCTGGTGCAAACTCCCCTCTAAATTGTGCTCAGCTGCAGAGTCCTTGTTATTGGCCCCCTGCTCCCTGGGCTGCCCTTACTGGGTATCACCTGTGAGCCCCAGGGGTTTATGGGCTTGAGGTAGTTTTCTAGATCTTTCTTCCTCGGGTGGTGGAGGTGAGTGGAAAAAGCTTCCTAGTACGTAGGTAGATTTGTTTTTTTTTATTGTTGCTGTTGGGTTTGGTGTGTTATGTAGGTTACTGATGTTATCCTCTNTGATTGCTTGTGACAAACTTTGTGGCTGTTGTGACTCACACTGATGGCATCTGTTACTCTTGGATCCAGAGCTAAGGTCTGTTCCCTTCAGGGAGAGCCATGAATCTGTATCCAAGAACCAAATTTAGCTTTCATACATTAAAAAAAAAGAACTTCTGGGGGAAAAAGGACATGAGATAGAGGGACACTCTATGCAGCATCTGATGATAATATGGAGGAAGCTTCTGAGGAAGCTTGGAATCACACTGTTGTCCTGGTTGCCTGTTTCTGGTTGCTCTTGCATCAAAATGCCAATGTTTTGAGAGCCCCAGGCCTGTCACCACTTCAGCACATGCTTGAGCTTATGCACACACATGGTTCTGTGGATGGTGAGGGGGAAACCTTCACCTGACACAGCTCAGCTTGTCCACTCTGGCTTGGCTGGAGTAAACCTGCCTGGGAGAGCCTCCAGTCAAAGCCAACAGACACCTGGGTCAGAAAGCCAGGCCAGTTCCAGAAACAGGGTCTCTGCAAAAAAAAAACAACAAACAAACCCAACCAACCACCCATTTTTCTCCCCTCCTCCAGGGAAGGGGCAAAAATCTGG
>VWZY01003051.1:55914-108858 GCA_013399075.1 Chloroceryle aenea
TTTAGAGTTCTGTCTTCCTCGGGGGGTAGAGGTGAGTGGAAAAAGCTTTGTAGTACATAAGTAGATTTGGGTTTTTTTTATTGTTGCTGTTGGGTTTGATGTGTTATGAAGGTTACTGATGTTATCCTCTTTGGGGGCAGGTCAGGAGAGCACAGTGTTAAGTTTTATTGGGACAAGTGGGGGGCTGTTTCCTCTCTGCCCATACAACTGCATTTCTTGGCCTGTATTTTTTATTATAATAGTCATCCCAGAGTTTCTTTTTCCTGGTGTGTTTTATTCTCTTTGCAATGCTCTATTCCTGTAGTAGTGCTGCCTCCTTTACACTCCCAAGGGTGGTAGAAGTGCTGCCCTGAGCTGAGGGGTTGGAGGGCAGTTTTAGAAGGTTGCTAAATCCTTCTTGATAAGGGGGAGTAATTTATCACCAAAAAATGTTTTGTAAGATGTTTGGTGTCTGTTGTGGCTTTGTGACTGGCACAAGGTCCAGGAAACTGCTCGTGTGCTTTTAATGGGGACAGTTTGTGTAAATTCCCAGAGTCAAACTCCAAGCTTGACCCATCTGTCCCTCCTAAGGAGCTGATACCCCCAGCAAGCTGAACAGCTTCTCATCCTCTCATCTCTTACTTATTTTGAATGCAGTATAAATTCCCTAGCTGGAGCAGAGACAATGCCTCACACCAGTAATGTTCTAATGGAAATGGGCTCTGTTTGGGAAATTATTCTTGCAAGAAATGTTTTCAGTAATGTCTCTGAACTGCCTGTCTGCTCCTGTCCTGCTCTTTCCAGCTTTGATAAAAGGTTAAAACCTGACTGATAAGCTCGATGCCTCTCCAGTGCCCAGCAACAGAAGCACAGCTCTACCTGCTTTTGTGAGAGCACAGTTTCTGCACTGCCAAATTAGAGAGATTCCTCAAAGGCCCAGAGGGGGTACAGTGCAGGAAAAACCCTCTTTTTTGTTTCAAAAGAGAAATGAGAAGCAGTGAAAAAGAGACCTTTAGCTTGTTGCCCTGAATCTGACTCCTGGAAATCTGATTTTACCCCCTCTGAAATAAGAGAAAATGAAGTTTTGCTCTGTGCTACCATAGGATGAGCACTATGGGCAGCTCAGGTACACTTCAAGAGGGTAATGAACACACTTTGAAGAGGAGGTTGGATGAGGTTAAGTCTCCCCTTGTGCATCCAACCAGGGACTGAACTGCTGTGCATAACAGCATAGAAATAATGCCCTTGAACCTAGAGCAGAAAATGTTGGAGAGGCTCTTTACTGTCCTCTGGTCCCTCATTTCCCCTCCCTTCTTTTGTAGGTTGAGGAAAACACTGCCCACATATGATTAACATTTCTGAAAAGGCTGCTTCTCCTGCCTTTGGATCATACAGATCTGGCTGCTGTGCTATAGGAATCAAACCATGCATCTGAAATTTCCTCTGATGTCCTGGGGATTAATCAGAAAGAAGCCTGCAGTTTTTGTTGTACCAGCCCTAGGGCACAATTCTGCTTCCTAGTCTCAAACAGAACAATAATGCTTTCTCTCACCTTTGATGTAAATAACCTCCACTTTACCCTTGGCATTCTCAGAGCTGTAGCCCAGTAAGTCTCCTGTTCTGCTTGATTTCATTGTCACTGGAAGAGCGTGTGCTCCCACGGGGGCTCTGCTGTGAGAACAGACATGGCTCAGGTTAATTTGAGCAGGGTTCATGCTGCCCCTCAGGCTGCATTCCCTTTGTTTTAGGAAAGTAAGGCCAGGAAGAAGAAATCCAGTGGGGCACAGAGCAGCAGCACTCTCAGCTGCGTGGGCAGCGCGTGGGGTTTGGTGTTACTTTGCTGTTCAGTTTTGGAAGGATGTTTTCCCTGATTGCCATCCTCTAAAGAGGAGGCTTCAGCAGCAAGGCTGGGCAGCAGATTTATGCTGATGGACAAAGTGTGGACTGGTAGGGAGAAGGAAGGACCCTAGATAAGTTACTGGACCACAATATCAAAGGCTGGGTTTGGTGAGGGGCAGGTATGTTGGCAGTAGCTGTCCCAGCAGCACAAGGAAGGGGTAGTGGGGATACACAGTGGAAAACCAGCTACACCCACAGAACCAGTGCTTGCTGATCAGCTGATCTCCCAGGCTCCTGCACTCTCTGGTATTTTCTCTATGTGCCAGCCACAGGAGGTATGGGGGGAGAAAAGAGACAAGACCTAAAGGCACAGCTACACTGTATGCAAGTGCTGCCATCTCCAGTGCTTATTCTCAGATCTGCTTACAGAATCTTGCCCAGTATCTCCTGATCCCCTGATGAAGCAGCAGGGGAATGATGGTCTCATTTCCCTGTGGCAAGCAGACTTTATTTCTGTTTCAGGATAGATGAGAGGAGACAGAAAACTTTGAAAGGCTGTTGGTGTGGCAAGGTTGGCAGAAAATATTGTTGGAAAAGAACAACCTTGTTTGTATTCTGGATTTATTGGATAATTTATCCTCCTTTTAGAAAAAAACCCTTTGAAGTGAATATCTGAATGAGAAAGTGGCTTCATCTGTGAGTGGCTGGGGTATCTTTATGGCAGTGGTTCGTGTGCTTGTGCAATTTAATGTAAAAAATAAATTAAACTAGTGTATTTTTATCTATTTTAAGCCATACTGACTGAGAGGTTTGAGGTCCTGAGCTGTGTGTATGTATCTCTACACTTTCCACTTGAAACCAGCAGCAGGGAGATCTGGCAATGCTGCAGGGTTTTCAGTTTCATGAAGTTCTGTAAATTTACCTAAAAATCAATCAGCCAGATAGAGGAGAGAGCAAGAGATCCTGTTTGTGCCTTTAGCTGAAGAGAGGAGTGTTGTGGGGTTACCTGAGCCCTGTATAGTTGGGGACTAAGAATTCTCTGAAGGAAAAAGCTTTATTTACATGTTAAATACCAGAACAGGAGTTATTAGTCATAAAGTTGCAGGAAACAGCTCTGTAGCTGCGGGATGGCTTGCTGGGGGGCATTCTTCCCCTTCCCCCTAGATACACTTCCTAGGCAGGGGTGAAAGCTGCTGTGAGTGCAGATGTGTGATGGCATGGGAAGTACGAGTCCAGTACCTGATTGTCCACTTCTGTTCTTATCACCTTGCAGCTTTTCCTGCCTCCTCACTGTTTCCTAACCTTTCCAGCCATAATCATCCACGTGTGTCTACTGATGCTCTTCTTCCACGAGCAGGTGTCAGAGGTGGAGGGAGCTGCTCTGTTTTCATCCTTCAAGGCACGTTTCTCTTTCTATGCTTTGTTCTACAAGGCATCTAAGTTTAATAATTGTTGTCTCTCTTTCCCCTCTCTTGTTGCAGGCTGGAATAAGTCCATCCATCACATCTGCTGTTGCCTTTGACATCCTACCACTGAAACTGCATCCGTTTTCCCAGAGCACTCCAACAGGCTTAGACTGCGTGGGCTGGAAACGGCGCGTCTCCTCTCCTGGTGTGTACACTAGTGAGTCTAAAAACTGAGTTACAAAAGAATTAAGCTCTGGTTTGTTGACTACAGAAACTGTGATTAAGCTTTCTAGCCTATTGATGGTCAATACTGCATCCATGGCTGAAAATCTGCTTTAGGGTTAATTCTTTCGTGTCCTTTTCTTGGTGGTTTTCTCCCTCGGTGAATAACCAGGGTGCTGGTTAAAGGCAGTGGGCAGCTCTTTCATGAAGGAAAGGTCAGCAATGGCACTGGTAGTGTGATGTAGAAACACTGTGTTGTTTCGTGAGAGCTCTGTCTCACCTGGGGTGATGTGTGTATCACACTTTGGAATTGGGGTTCTGCAGACAAAACAGACTCTGCCTTGTGTTTGCTGTAGAGCACTACAGTGGGTATGGAGAGGTTCCACTCAAGCTGCTAATTAGGCACTAAAGCAACTAAATGAGCCTCTAGAGGTAGGAGCTTCCTGTACTTTAAATAAATCATCTTAAAGAGCAAGTATGCTGTATTTTCCTGAGGAATGTGCATGAAGGATCTTGGCTGCTTCCTTTCCAATGACTGACGCCTTCTCAGTCGCAAAGATCATTAAACAGGGAGAGGTATCTGTGCCAGGATTCTTTAATTCTCCGTTTGTCAGCGCGTGCCCAAGCACTGCAGATATCTCTATCCTAGCACTTTGGGGTGGGATAAGAAAAGCAGACTGCAGAGGATTTGTTTGGCAGCTAGGAATCCAGCCAGGAAAAGCCAACCATAGTTGGGTGCCAGCTGCCATTTCTGCCTCAGTCTCTTTGTACCCCTGATTAAACACTGCTGGAATTAACTAATTAAGGGACCATCATATTGTGCTAATTACATCAGAGTTGAATGGTCATAATATTTTGTCAAGCAAGACTGACTTGCTTCCTGACACTTTGTGCAACCCATGCATGGAATCATGAGTTTTCATCTGGAAATAAGAAAACAAACTTCTTGTTATCACTGTGTCAAGAGCCCTGCCTCTGCTCTCCTGGCACTGAGGGCTTTGATCTCTTGCTGTCACAAAGCATCTGGTGTTGCCCCAACACTCAGGACTAGCTCCTTGGCCGAATTAAAAACACTTCAGCTTTACTCCTTGGAAATCCCAGATGGAAGCCTGTCATTGTCAGGCTGGCTGTGGATCTCTGACATGAAGTGAAATCCCAAGGCACCGCTGTCATAGAAGTAAATTCTGAGTCACAGTTGATACAAATTTCATAATAGTTCCCAACTGGTACCTGAGGAAGTTAAAAAAAGTATGAATTTTGGAGGGTAAATAGAGAGAGTAAACATAGATTGAGCAATCAGTAGTGCTGTCTAGAAATGGGGTGTGAAACCTCGGTCAGCTGCGATTCACACAGTATTCCTGAGGTGGATACAGGAGAATTTGATACTACAACCTAAACCCAGACCTCAAGAACATAGATGTAAATGTAGCAAAACAAATGAAATGCAGCAGAAGTCTTTTCTCCCCCACTAGCATGTTGGTGATGGAGGAAAAACTGATGAGCAGAAGCAGAGCAATGCTTCCACCACTTCCCAGCCCATCTGTGTCCTGCACAGCCGTGGGACTGCTGTCATGCACCCACCCCTTGTGAGGACAAGAGCTTAGCTGGGAACACCCTCCCTATTTGAGGGGAGACTGCTTGATCCCAGCTAGAACATACCACGGGTGCTGGGGGAAGAGCTCAGTTCTCATGCTGTGTCTGCAGTGCTCGTCAGCATCCTCTGGCCAGTCGCTGGCACTGGAACACGGAGACGTTGGTCCCTCTGCCTCGGGGGTGATGTTCCCCTCCCTGGGTGTCGTGCTGGGAGAAATGAGGCAGGCTCAAACCTGCAGCAGGTGGGACCAGGAGTACTGTGGTGCTCTTGGTGGCTAATCCAGTTTCACAGTCTGCTTCCCTAGCACCTCTTCTATTCAGAGCAGCACTTGGTAAAACGGGAAGGAACCAGTAGATGGCTCTAACATCTGGGAAATAAAGAGCAGCTGAGGTCGAGCTGATCTCTATATTCAGTGAAGACTGAACGAGTCTTGAGCCTCCTCCAGAGAAGTTGAGCCCCCCCAACACGGGTGTGCACACACGTGCACCCCTGAGGGTAGCAGAGTTAAGTGCCCTGTTCAAGCATCAGAAGTGTTTGAACACTTTTTGGCCACACCACGTGCTTTGGCAGGTGGTACTGTTGAATATCGAGTGTCTTTGCCCTTTAGTTGTCTGGTTACACCCCTATCTTTGTCTGTGCCTTGCAGTAGCTATCTGTTCCTTGCTGCCTGCTTTACAGCAGTGCTGGAATAGGCTGAGCTAGACACCAGTGGAGGAAACATGCCACTTTCTCATGTACAGATGGGAATACTTTTCTGCTTTTTGGCAGCCTCTGAAGATCTTAAGAGACCGTTTAACCCAGGAATTGCCCCAGGAGAGGGAAGAGCCCAGACTGTACTGGAGTTAATAGTGATAGCATCATAAGGCTTGGACTTAAAGCAGTGGACTAGCACGTGTGCCTTTAGGATGTCTTGCCTATCTTCTCCTTCCTTATCTCTCTCCTAAGTCTGATATCTTTTTATTTGTAACCTGAAGACATTGCCTAAAACTGGGACTGTTCCTGGGAAGCTGTTCGATGGGCAGTGGATGCAGCAGTGAGGATGTAGCTACAGCTGGGCTGAAGCTTGGAGATGAGCAGTTCTGGGTGTGGGAGCTACAAGCCCACAGGCCCAGAGCACAGGGAACTTTCTGGGGAGGTGCTGCAGTCTCTGAGCTTTTCCAGAGAGACTTTTCATCAGGAGATAATCCCAAGGTGACACAGTGACAGCCAGACAGGTAGCTGTCTGAGAGTTGGAGGCGTAGTTCCTTGCAGTTCCTGCTATCTGTGCTGCTCAGCTAGAGACTTTGTGTTCTTGTGCCTGCCCTTGTTACCTTCTCCCAGCTGTTCCCCTCATGTTACCTCTCAGGGAATCTGTAGAACTTTTGGATAGGCTGCACATGTTACCTTCAACCTTTGGGGTTTGCCATATCCTCATGGAAAGATAAACTGGTAGCTAGTGTATTACAGGGTGAAGTTTGTAGCTGTGCTAGAACAGCTCTTAAACCTGCATGACTTAAAATCATTATTTAAATGCAAACTGAATCTTTTTGGCAAATTTCCCCCTGTCTTAGCAGATTTAAATGGCCTAAGACCTTTCAGTTTCCTCCTATTGGATACACCCTGGAGTTCCACCACCATGCTGGTGTTGGTTGTGCCAACCAAAGAGGTGTGAATTCACTCTGACTGATGTCTGCTGATGGTGAACCTACTGGCAGCCTTGGAAATCTTGCATAAGCAACAAGAATAGGCAAGCTAAGTTCTCAAGGGCTGAATCTTTTGTGTATAGTCTGGAAAACAGTGACTACTTAGTGATACTGACTTATCCTCTGGCCTCACTGGTGAAGTGGAAACTATTTCTCAGAGGCAAAGGGACTGTTTGTTTACCCAGCATCATGTGGCCAACTTTCATCTTCTTTTCCCAGCCCTAGATGGGCTGTTAAGCTCACACTTGGCAACAGCCAATGTGAAGATGTTTGACAGCCACTGGAGAAGCCTATTCAAGAGGGAAAATATTAGCTTAATAACAGGACTTCATTATGTCTTGTAAATATTTAGCAGTCCTGTAGTTCAGCAAACTAACAAGCGGAGCTATTTGTTCCATTTTTGTCATTTTAGTTCTTGAAGGGACACAAAGTGGTATGCAAGTCCTCAGAAGTTTATTGCTGTAGCTGGAAGCATGAAATGTCCATTCCATCCTCATTAGCCCGTGGAAACACCATTGAATTTCAGTGGTGAAAAAGTAATCGTGTTGCCTACAGTATTTTTCACTTTGTCTCTGAATCACAGACAGATTAGACCCGCTATGTCAATCTTGATTCTGTTTAACCACAGCCACAAATATTTGCACTCTGAGCTCTCTGATAACATGTGCTTACTCAAATATTTTCAGCCAACCTTAAAAGCTGGGCCAAGTGATGGCTGAGTTTCTGGAAATTGGGCTTAGTAGCCAATACAGACAATCCCACCCAAGCTGGGGTGGAAGATTTAGCATCCCAACAAAACCCTACCGTGGGGCAAAGAGTGAAAAAGAAGATCCTGACAAATCCTGAGTGATTCTGGCAACTGCTGCTCAAAGCGATGAGGCCACAGGAGAATGCAACAGAGACCAATATTTCAGCTGATACTTAGGCTCAGACTGTCCAAGGCTGAGATTAACTTGGCTACCTTGATCAGGCTGTGCAGTGAGATATCAAGAATAAACAAACAGGAAAAAAACCCAACCAAACAAAACCCCACAAACCAACATTACAAAAACCTAAGTGGGGCGAAATCCCCCCGTGATGAGTTGCAATTTTGAACTCTGATATAATACTTTCCCCAGCCTGGCTTTGTGGTATTTTTTCCTCTTTCCATTCTAGAAAATGCCTTCCATATAATGTGCAGACGGCCGTAGCACCTTCAGCTAGGGTTACAGCACTGCTGGCCCTGGCACGGAATAAACATCGCTCGGGATTGCCAGGAGCGTGCAGTCCAGAGAGTGGGAGGCTGAGCAGAGGAACAGATGGAGTGATTTAAGCAGGTTGAGGGCAGAGATATCCCAGGCAAGGGCAGTTGCTGCAGAGACTCTGTGAATAACGTCAGGGTTGGTGGGTCAGCCCAGGAGAGGTACAGGTATGTGGAGTTCCCTCCCTGCTCCGGGACCGAGCGTGGATTTAAGGGAGCAGAGGTAGGATAATGAGCACTGAATTGTAGCCTCTCCTTAGCACCTTTGATGTCCAAAGAGCTACACTGTCCCTTCCTCTTCTCAACACCCTGTGCTCCACATCTGCATAACAGCTGCATTCATCTCTGTAGTTAATGCTTAACTTGCCTGCTCCCCATTATTATGATCAAGAAGTGTTTCTCTCCGTTTGCATTTTAATGCAGGCAGTTGGTGGGGAAGGATGTGATCGATGCACAACAGTGCTTCTATTGCAGTCAAATCAAGAAGGCATTTCCACTTCTGTACTGGGAGGCATTAAAGGAGGGTATTTTGGTCTAAGCAGCTACATTAAGAAGATCATTGAAGGATTGATTTTGTTTTGGGCCACTGTAGAAATGTTATTTTTGTTACTACTGCAGAGAATTTTCTTGCAAAGAATAACAGAAATATTTAAAGTCCCAAAAGTTGGTTCAGTGTTGTTGGATGCTTTCTAGTAACTCTCAGGGATGGAGAGCAAAGTTGGTTTTGGTTTTTTTTTTAGGCAATAGTAAATCAGCAGCCTTCCTGAAATAGAAGAACCCAGCTATTGCACGGGGAGGGAGGCAAAGTCAGAGGGTCCCTCTGGCAGGGCAGGCTGTGGTGGCCCCAGAATAACACGGCTTGCTTTCCTTTGGGCAGGATTACATTGCACAGAAATGGTAAAAGAAGTGTCTTCAGTATTTCTGTGAAGCTAGGCTCCTAGTTTGGGTACCTAGACACACAATTATTTTGTAAATGGTAAGAGAAGTTTGGCATTTCCCAGCAGGCTCCTTTGTGTCCCCACTATGGGCACCTGTCACCGTCCCACCTATGCCAGTGGAGCTGAGCATCCTGTTTATCTCAGTCCATGGCCCTCATGAGAGTCTTGCCTGGCTAACTGAGCTGGCCCAGAGCATCTCCTTCTGGTCCTACACTTCTGGTAACTAGCACAAGAAGTTAGATAATGTTTTCTGCTTTATGTGGCAACTCTGAAATTATCTTGATAGTTGGATAAATCAGCTTTTGTAAGGCAGGTGCTTTATCAGAGTGGCAGGTCTGGAAATGTCCTTTATCATAAAACTTCCGTGGTGCCTCAAAGCTGCTGTTAAACAGTACAAGTATTTCTTCATTCTTGGGAAACTAATATTCTTTTAGAATCCTTTTTATGGGGACACACTGAATCACATGTTAGATAATGAGACTATAAATCTTCCTAATTAAAAAGTAGTTAGTGATGCTGTTTCACTTGGGACCGAGGTCCCCTACAAAGATCACACACTGAAATAGGGACCAGCCCAGGTCTACAGGCTGGGAGTGGATGCTAAATGATTTTTTCAAAGCTCCCAGCTGCAGCCTCCCCAGATCTCAATCTGTGTTTTTCTGGCTTTGATTTCATTTTGAATTCTTTTTCTGAGGACTTACAAAAATAGTTTTTTAATAGCAGCAGCCGCAGCCAGATCTAAACATGATTAGTTTATATGTTAAGTCCTTTCTGAGTTCTCAGGGGAAGCAGATAACACAAGGTCTCTCTCACTTGGGCATTTTTTAAAGTGCCTGCAATTCTACTCTTTCCACTTCTTTATTTTTAATTAGACAGCTCTGCTAAAGCAGGAGGAAAGATCTCTATCCCACTCTTGGTTTGTTTGTTTTTTAATGCCTTGAAATCAGCTTTGGTAAGAATCAGTTGCCAGCCGCTGCGGCTGAGAGCAGTCGAGCTGCCTCAGAGGGAGCCTCCTTAGTGGACCCCTATGATGTCAGGATGCATCGAGAGAGGCAGAGAGGAGGCTAGGAATCCAGCTCACTCCTCACCCAGCACTGCCAGGTACCGCTGCCCTGCGAGCAGCTCCGCACCGCTCTGCCCCTTTCCTCCCCCAGCAGAGCAGAGCCCCCGGCTCTCCCTCCCACCTGCCTGCATGAGGACCCAGCAGTGCCCCAGTGAGTCCAGTGGGGCACACAGTGGAGAAAACTGCAGCAGCAGTGGAAGCTCCGGGCTCTCGCCGGGTTCGGATTCGGACAGCAGCGGGGTGGTGTGTGGAGGGGGTGGGATGAGAGGTGTCCTGTCCAGGTACTGGAGCTTGGAGAGTCTTCACTCTGCCACAGGTAAGGGACTTTTTTTTCTTTCTTCCATTTTCTTAATCTCCTTTCTTTTTTTTAAGCTGCTCAGTGATATTGCACTGACCTTGAGAAACCAAATCAAAGCTGGAAAAGTATATAATTAGAAAATCCAGGCTCTTAGTCATGAGAAATAACCACAACATTCAGTGTGTGCACGATGTACCCCCTGCAGATTTACAGCTGAAACAAAACGACACAGACCCTCAATAGACTACTTCAGTCAGAAAGAAATTCTTCCTGGCTTTGGAAACAGTGCTTAAGCTTCCACCTGCTTAAAGCTGCTCTTTCCTTGTGGAACAACACTTCTGCTTTCAGCTTAATTCTCTAGCTCCCGGTGTCAGAGCTGACATTTCTGTGGGTAAATTCCAGTGCAGAGCATTGCTGCCTGCAGGAAATGTCCAAGCGAGGTGCTGAGCAGCAGATGAGGGCCAGGCAGGTTTGCACTGCTGCGTACCCAGAGAGGGAAAGGCAGGTCCCCGAGCCAGCTGCTCAAGTTCTGTTCCTGTTTCCCCATCCTTCATTGAATTCCTTTCTGAAGCAGAGACTTTGGAGGCATGTTCGTATAGCCTGGATCTGTTCTGGCTCAGCCTGCCCGGCTCTGGCATTCAAGTTTGGAATCACTGATGAGCCTGTTTAGGGTTTGGGTGTTTGAACTGCAAGCTTGGGAAAGAGGCTTTCTCATTCCCAGCAAGCAAAGGAGCCTGGCAATGATTTTCCTGGCCAGCCCTTGCTGAGCTGTTCAGTTTTTTCTTGACTGTTGCTGTTTAGAGAATTTTTTTTGATGGAGCTGCAGTAATTAGTTCCTCTCTGAGATAAATTCAGCCAAGTGCCTTCAAGGCCACCAGTGACTGCCATTTCCTTGGTGAAAATACTCGGTGCTACCAGCTAGAGGCAATGCTTGGGAAGAATTTTAGGTGTAGTTCTGTATAATCTGCTTTAGTTGCATTTACTCTTAATTGGGGCAAGGTCTTGTAATTCCACCTCCTACTCTAGATTTGGGGCTATTCAAGAAAATCTCTGTAGCTGCTTTGGAGTCCTCTGCTGAAGTGAGAGTAACTGGACTATCATGTGGGGAAGGACTACAGCAGGGTGGCCAGACTAGCTGACTTTCACAACACACCTTCTAGATGGCTGAGAAACACTAAACACCCACAGCATGTCCTGAGAGCCCAGGGACCAGCAAAGAGGCTCAGGGTGAGATCAGGCCACGGACTGATTTTCTGGGCTGCAAATGCAAGGGGATGCAGTTCTGTGTCTCAGTAGCATCTACTGGCTTGTGTTCTGCTGTAGCTGGGAATGCAAATAATCCCCAGCATAGCTCTGACATTGGCATAGAGTAACCCTGGCAGAGGATCCTTTTGCAAACTACTACTCAGAGTTGCACGCAGGGCAGTAGTAGTAGTTGAGTCCCCTCTGTCTCAGAGGATTTGCTGTCAGCTCTCCTCCGTGGAGCCATTCTGGGCTTAATCAGGTCAGTTGATACAAATGATGTACAGTGATATAAAAGAATGAGGGTCGATAGCAAAAACAAACTCTAAAGCACAGTCTCCTCCTGAAGGCTCTTTCATTTCCACAGTAAGAGGCTGCGAGGCGTAGTGGCATTTTGTGGATGCTGTATGCATTTAGCAGCAAGTGCAGAGATGGGGGAAAGAGAATAGAAAAGGAAATGGTGTGGAGACAGACTGGGGATGGGGGAAACCAAACTGCAGTTCCTAACTACAGTATTGATACATCAATACAATAACATGAGAGCAAATCACTGCACTTCAGGCTCAGTGTTGCTTCAAAATACTGTGGTTGGTAAGTGTCTTCTCACGTGCAAAAGATGCCTGGGCAGTTTGCCTCTAACTACTAACAAAATTCAGGTCAGAATGAGGATTAAACCTCGACAGCAGTGCATCTCCCCAGATAATTTGTTTTGCTTTCAGTCTATCAGTATGCTTTGGGTTCAGCTAAGGCAGCTGGGGTAGAACTGCTCCTCACCACCAATGATGCTGGGGAACAAGGCAGAATTTCTTTAAAGCATGTGATAAATAAGATTTTTGAAATGGTAACATTTGATACACTGCTTAAAGCAAACAAACCAACCAGGAGGAGCAATAGCAGCTGGCAGTGCATGAGAGTAGTGGTAACTGGAGTGCCTGGCAGTGTCCTCACCTCGGAGGAGCACAGAGTCACCAGCATCTTGGTGTGTCTCATATCAAGAAATCATGGAGGGGGGAAAGTGCAGACTGTGTGGAAACACCATGAACTGCCAGCCTGGTTTTAATGCACCATTGGGAAGATGAATTCGTCCCCTTCTCTGTTTTAAAGGGATTCTGCATTTCCAGTAGTGGCCTGAAGGCTGGATGGGTGGACTTGGGCTTTGCTTTTTCTCCTCCCCATGGGCACATAAACTTGTCTGTAGGGATCTTCATACTGAGTCTGTTGCTGTCTAAGAATTCAGAGAAGATTAGAAACCAGATTGAAGTGCCTGAGAAGTGGAGGTGTGAGAGAGGTGAGAGGTCTTCAGTACAATGGAAATGCAGCTGTTTGAGTTTGTCCTCTACATGATCCAGAGTTCAGGAGAGTGAAAAGACAGCTGTGTGTATGTTTACACCTGTGTGCATCTCACAAGGTGTGATTTCAGAAACACAAATTGACATCCTCTCTAGAGAATAGAGGGGCAGTGTTTTCCCAGGTTCACCAGGGGAAAAAAATCTGGTTTTGGTTAATAATCTTCCTCTGCACTTAGTAATGAAGTACGATTCCTTTTGGTTTGGAGTTGACTGTTGTGCTCTACTGATGAAGAGGGGAAGTTAAATAGGATACAGAACTGAAAGAGAAATGACCTGTTGTTGCAGCACAAACATCTGTGCAAATGCCCTTTGAAAAAAATAAATGCAAAAATAATAATTCAGGCTGCTATGAAATGAAAGATTCCACTGTTTTTTAATATCAGTCTGTGGCATTTTTGGTCTAAATGTCAATATTCATTACACGAGGAAGCCCTTCTCCCTGGGGCTAAATACAAACATGAAAAGAGGGAATGCTTTGCAGTTCTACCAAGCTCTCCATTTGAGGATGCCAGAGGACTTTATAAGCATCAATAACCCTCACAGAAGGTCTGAGAGGCTTTCAAAGTTTGATTTAGGTTAGAAAAAGAAATGCATGTAGTTAGATACTTGAAGAGTAGCCTTGCTATGTTTAAATACTTCCAACGTTTGGCCGGTGCAGTTCTCTGGGGAGATAATGCCTGGGAGCTGGGGTTGCTCAGCAGTTCTGAAAATCAAGTCTTAAGTATCTCATCTGGACAAAAAGACACGAGACAGCCAAGTTAAAGGTCAGTTGTGACACTGCTCCAGCAAGTGATTCAGTGGCACTACGGGCACTCTAACCCCAGTTTCCTAGGGAAGATTTTGTATGGCAGGCTCATGCTGCCTGTATCCCACTCATTGCTGCTGCAGAGCTCTACTGAAAAGTTTGTTTTCTTTAGAACATTTCCAGATTCAGGCTTGGGAGTCTCTTTGCTTTTCCAGCTCCTTTGTTGCAGATCCAATCCTGACCTCATTAATACTGCTGTTTATTCTTTTGCTTGTCCGAGCCGGGAAGGCCTAGAAGAGCAAAGAAAGGTGAGGACAAAGGGGGAATTACAACTTGGTGGACTGGCAGTTGCCATAGTTGCCCAAAGAGATCCTCTGGGCGTTTGTGCATATGTAGCAATTTCATTGTGCAGACTTCTGTGCACCTCTCTGCACTTTCCTGGCTCCTAATTGCAGCTCTCCTCCTCTGTTAGCCTTGGGAATGTGGCTTTTGAGCAAACAAGGAAACAGAATATGGGTGGGGAGTTGTTGTTGGGTATTTTTGATAATTTGGAGCTTTTTTTATTAAGTTTTTTAGAAAGTTTGCTTTTTTTTTTTCCATTTCATTATTGTGGCTGAGGAGGGTGCCAGTAATAGAGCTGTGGCAAATGCGCTGCATCTTTCTTGTTTGGCAAGAAATTCTTTCAAGCTCTTTTCCCTTTTTCTTCCCCCAGCCCTGCCTTTTTGGTAGCAATGTCTGCAGCTGTTTTCATGGGCTGCACTGCATAATTCCACTGACCCTTCTTTCTCTAAGGTCACATAGTCAGCAGGAGTTAGAGGTCACACAGCGGGAGATTGATTTAAGGTTCAAAGTGGTTTAGAATGCTTCCAAAGGAGAGTGGAGGTGGGGGGAAAGGGAAAAAGTTAGTGCCTCAAAGCACAGACTGCAGCATGTTGATGTTTCACCCTTGATGTGGCAAATTGGGAGTGAGGATGTTTCAACTGGATTCATTGATTGCATTGTAGTCTGTGTCCCCTCCTCATATATTACATGTGTCACCTGCCAGAATCACTGCCACTCATCTCTGAACTATTAGTGAATTAAAAGAAAACACAGGAAAAAAACAAACAATCAATAAACAATAAGAAAAACCCCAACCAAACAAAAAAGGATGAACAAAAACCAAAAAAAATCAACAAAGAAACAAAGCACACACACAAAACCCCAAAACAATTCGTGCTGAATTATCTTTGGTTTTTCTCTCTGTGGATTCAGTTGTAATGGTGACTGATAAAATAAGGTAAACCTAAGGGAGATCCTGAACTTTTGAGGAAGAATTACAAGATTAACATCCCTTGGCTGAACTAATGAGCTGCCCTAAAGCTGAAGTAATCATTTCTGATTTGAAAAGATGTTTTCCAGCTAATGTGAGTGTGGCTGAACACAAGGCAGCATGCTCAGACAGCGAGGGCATCTACACTGATGTTCAAAGTAGATGTTCATTCTGGTGAATCCAGCCTCAGTAAATGCTAAGAGTATGTAAACTTGGCCACTTACTGCACTGAAAAATACCCATTTTTGAAGTGCAAAATGTGCCTTTCCATAAGAAGAAATAGAACAGAGTGTTAACGTAGGTAGAAAAGTCTTAATCATGTTTGCAGGACAAGTTTTTTCTAAGTTCAGCTATTTTGTAGCTCTAATTAGGCTGGGGGGCTGGGGTGATGGTTGACTTTCCCTTGAGGTTTTGTTTTAAAAGGAGTAAACACTTATTGTCATCCTGTCACTGTGAGACACAGACTACAACCTGTGCCTACCAAGAGATGAGCATTCCCACCTTTGCTGTTACTGTGTCTGCAGGGGGGAAAGGCAAATCTTTGTCAGCACTGCCTGTGACCCTTGCCCATCCTCATTCTCTTCCTCCTCTGCTTTCACAACAGCTCCATAAAGAACGTTTAGGTTGGGATTACTATTCCCTGTGAGGAACATGACATCTTCTAAGGCTGCATTTCCTCAAAGATTCAGTTACCTTTAGAGCAGCCTTTCTGACCAGCACTTCTGTCAGGAATATCCATGCTTTACTTGCTGATCTTGTTCCATATGAAGTGAAACAGCTTTAAGCCCCCTGATTTGGATACTACCAGCATCACAGCTCCTGCAGCAGGAAACTTCAAGAGGTTCAAGAGTGTAAATGGAAGGGGGAATGAGGTGGTGCCATGAAGCCTACCTGACTGTTCCTTTCTCTGCCTTTGGGTAGTCTTGCAAAGCCTTGGAGTAACAAATGTGCCTGTTCATTTGGGTTATCTGCACCCACTTCATGTAGGTAGAAAAAGCAGTGAAAAAACAGGTTGTAACATATGCTGGCAAATGGTGTACATGACCAGTGGTCATGAAGAATGTGTAAACCAGCTACCTACATCATGATGAAGCTATTACTGTTAGGTTAAACAATGTAGGTAACAATCATTCCTCTTTTTTTTTGCCATAGGGATGTATCCTTTAAGTGTAGTTACACACAAGCTTAGTAAATTACTCCCTACTAAGGTCTTGCTCTCCAATTCATCTGAATCATGTAAAGTATCTTTGAAGGATTAGAGAAATAGAGCCTTCTTCTGGGGGTCACTAATTATCTGTGGAGCTTTCTCATTTAATTAGTCCTGCCTCATCTCAAAATCTGTCGTAGTCTGAGGTTTGTTAAACCAGCTAACTACTTCACTTTGCTGGAAAGTGGTAGGGACAAGCTGGGTGCACTACACTGCCCAGGACAGTGCTCCTCTGAGCAAGCCCAAAGTCTGATGGTGTGCCCTCTTGGCGAGGTGAATGTCCAAGGCTTTCAGTAGCTGTTCCATTCAGACAAAGCTGCTGTACAAAGTGCTGCATCTGCACATGAAAACAAGACATGAGCTTGGGTGTAAACTGCTAGGACCAGAGCTGGCACCTGCTTGGTGCCTTGGGTCTTGGTTACTCTGAACATCCAAGCGCTGGCAGCTGGCACGACAAATATACCTCAGGGTATATTTGCCTGATCAGCTATAGAGCTTTGCTGCTGTTTGTTCTCAATCCCTCCTAATCAAGGAGCAAAAGATTCTCTGAATTCTGATGTTGGCTCCTAAGAGCTCAAGTAACAGGGGTTTTTGGCCATGGAGCACAAAGAGCAATTGCTTTGCTGGAGCAACTGAGCCATTTCCAAGCTGTACTGTATCCCAAGGAGCACTTAGAGAAGCTCCAGTGCATCATCCCCATGTGAAAGTCCAGTTCTGCAACTGTGTGGCCTCCCAGTGCTATGCAGACTGGTAAGTGGCAGTAGAACAGGAGGCAATTCATGTGTCAAAGGCAACTGAGTATGCAAAGGAATAAAATCTGTATCAGTTGTTTTGAATGTCCTTGTTCTCTGTTGAATTCCCTTTTGATCTCCTATTCCAGTGTGTGTATCTGCAGTTGTTCACTGGTTAAGCTTAGGCTATTCCATGTGCTTATTATCAAAACCCTGTGAGCTTTCTTGAAAACAAGCAGTTCTAGATTCAGGCTCTAAATTTGTTTAACTGCTGATAAATAAAGATAAGGTTTCTTTCGAAACCATTCTTAAGGGATCTAATAAATGCCTGAATAATCACTTGAAATGCATTTCAAATGCACTGTTAATATATTTGATACCACCCTGTTGTACTGGAGAGTAAATTACATGTGAGTATTTATAAAGCAACTTGAAAAATAAGGTTTTGTGTCGGGAATATCAGGAAAACGCAGAGCTTTGGTTTTATTCCCTTTTTATATCAAAACATGAACCATTACAGTGATGTTAGAGAATAAATCAAGATCAAACTGGCTCTGTTTTCATAAGGCTGGCAGAGATTTCTTTCTACATGGGAGTGAAATAGCAAGAGTTTCCCTTTGGGCTGATGGAAATAGTTTCCATGAGGTAGTTTTATGTTGTGTTGTGGTTTTTTTGGTAGTTTTTTAATTGAAATCTATCTCTAAAGGCAGGCAAAAAGAAAGGGTTTGAGGAGGCCCAGTATTAATGCCAAATGATCTCTTAATGGATTGGATTAAGCTTTATCTGCTCTCCCTCTGCCAGTGGAATCTTGCCATGCCAGGTGTTAAAAGCCCTCGGCGAAGTGTGAACCAAGACCACTGCTCAGATGCCCATCTAGAAAGAGACTTGGCATTTAGAACCTGCAGTTTGGAGATCCTTTTAAGAAAAGGAAGAGCACAAACAGTGCCTATGCACTAAGTGGAGATGGCTCCCTCTTCTTGGCACTGTCATTAGGATTATTCTTTGGAGTCCTCTTTAGAAAAATCAAGGCATATGCAGGTTTGGAGGAGGAAAAGCTGTCTACATCAGTATTGAATTAACAAAAGAGTGGGTTGGAAACTAAAGGTTCAGCAGCAAGGAGGGAGAATGGGTCTCTTCTGGTGAACAGAGCTGCTGGAGCTGCTTCTGTTCTGTAGTCTGGGCATGTTGTGGCTGTGAGGCTGGAGAGATGTTGCCCATGGTCCTGCTCAGGTTCAGTGGTCAGTTCAGAGTCCATCTGAAAAATAAACACTTGGGGTGTTCAGACCCGAGCTGGGTTTCAGATGTGAAACACCTGCAGTTGGAAGACTGCAGCAGGGTGGTGAAGACAGGAGGAGGACACGCTGAGCTCCAGGCCTGGGTTGGTGTGGAGTCCTACAGCAGGCAAAACTGCTCCTGGAGTCACAGGATGGTAGGGGTTGGAAGGGAGCTCTGGAGATCAGGGAGTCCAACCCCCCTGCCAGAGCAGGGTCACCCAGGGCAGCCCACACAGGAACAGAGCCAGGGGGGGCTGGAAAGGCTCCAGAGCAGGAGACTCCCCAACCTCTCTGGGCAGCCTGTCCCAGTGCTCGTGTTGTTCTCTTGCAGATTTTCTTTGGGTGGATGTATTCAAAGTGTCTCAGTTTCTGATGACTCAAAGTAACCCAGAAAAGAAACTAACAGCATGAATTCTGGAGCTTTTGTTTGAAGCACGGAGTAGCTTCTCAGCTGGCTCTGCTGCTGCTGACTTGGCTGGTGCCCTGGCAGGAGGACACCCTCCCTGAGCAGAGCTGCATGTCAGCTTGAGGTCACTGATGGTACATCCTGCTCAAGGCAGAAGCCTACCCTGCATGCCTGAAAGAAGCTTTGACAATAAACCTTTTAAGAGAGTTTATTATGAAAACCCAGCGTTACTAATACCCTGAAAACAGTGGCTTTGGATCAATTTGTAATGTGGCATTCTTATCAGCCTTAAAAGCCTGAATAAATTAAAAATATGCAGAAACCATCTGTACTGAAACTTGTTGATTGGATCTGTCAGCTCTCTTCGGAGAAAACAAAATCATTTATTTGGAGCTATTTTTGGTCCTTGGTTTGAGCTTCACCACACTGTCTCTGCTGTAAAACCAGGTCCTGGCACTCCTATTTCATGCTGCCTCAATGTCACTGCTCTTCGTGGGTTGAGTTATGGAGGTTTGGTCAAGGCTTCTCCTGGGCCTCTTTGGGGAATATACCTCTTTGGGTCCCAGCTGGTGGTGTACCACTCCCCTCTGTTGTGTTCACGCTGCTGTCTCTGGCTCATGGCAGAGCACACATTAGAGAGCTGAGACTTCCCCTTGGCCCCCCCAAGTACCACTTGACCATCATCTCCAGGCCACTGGAGGAAGGCTCCAAAGTGATTTTATGTAGGACAGCTTATGCATCTTTTAGGCAGCCACTTGTGATGGTCTACTCTAGATAACTCCTCTGATCTGGAGAACTTTGCTTTCTGGAAAAATCCAATACACTTCCCAGGGTAAGATAAAGCAAGGTCACAGCTTTTCAAGCCTCTGCCTTGACACTCGAGTGGAATGATTTAAAAATCCACTGAATTACTAATGGCAAGGTCATTCGTTTTGACCCCTCTAAATCATTTCTGATGTCTCTGAAATGATAAGTGCAGATGAATGTGAGCATTACTTGGTCAATTCCTTCTAAGACTCTTGGCTAAGTACAAGGTTTTCTTTCTGAATAAAGATGGGGACTGCAGCCTGGTGTTCTGCCTCCCTCTCAGGGCTGCCTTGCCTTTCCTCTGCTTTCATTTTTAAGAAAAGGGTCTTGATTGCAAAGGGTTTTTCCACTTGTAATAAAAATAAAAGATGACGCCGACTTATGTTTTTTTATGGGAATGTAGTGCACATCCAGGGAAGAGGAAGATCATTCTGCTCACTTGTCAGAGGACTTGTCACCTCTTCTTCTGCTTTATGCTTCTATTAGGGCATTCACTGATGTGCAGTGGCACCAGTGCTGTAACTTTGCAGCTGACTGTGACCCAGTTCCCTGATCACACTGCGAAATGAAGGGACAGTTCAGCCAGTTCTCAGTGCTCAGATGAAGATGAGTCTTGGCTAAGTGCAAACTGCACACAGATAAGGGCACAAGTCATTTCTTCCAGGTACTTCTCAGCCTTTACACATGACAAAGGGGTTTTAATGGCACCTGGACTTGGGCAGTTGACTGTGCTGGCTGGAGTATTGATCCTCTTCTCTTGGAGCAGGCAGCAGCATGGGATGGAAGCTTCCCCCTGCACCACTGTGCTTCAGAGGCCTGGAGAACTGAAGATCCTCTGCAGTGGGCTGCTCCTGAAAACTTTACCTGCTGTAGAAAGTTCTGGTTTTGCTTCAGGCTTTCTAAAGCAGGTCTTCCTCCCACCCTCCTATTGATCAGATGAGCACAGAGTTGGAGAGGAAATTTTCTGGAGACAAGACTGGTTGGAGTTGCTTAATTGTGGCCAAGCTTGTAGTTGATGGTTCATTGGTGACACGTGCCTGGAGTTTGTTTCCTGAATCTCTGAGATAGTATTTGATCCTACTTGGCTCTGAATTGCACGATGTGGGGTATGCTGTTTGTTTGGGGGGGGGTTCTCTGGTCTTTTGCTGCACATTTCTGTACTCACTAAGCATGCCAGTGGAAAGTGGGAGACTCAACATCTGGTCAGTGCTGGTTTTGCTTCTCTGAGGGTAATGTCAGACACTAGCTCTAGCATGACCTTGGGCATATGCCAGGCTTTGGTGTGCGTGTGAAAGGGATCTGGTTGCACAAATAGTTTACACAAAGGTGAAGCCTTCTCTGAAGTATCCCTAGAAAGCACTGATGCTATGTGGTCTTTGATCAAGCTTTGTATGTGGCTTCTGTTCTGTAGACACTGAGACTCATTCAGCCTCTCTACAGCACTCAATAAATAACAAGTCACAGCACAGAAGGGACCGACAACATTGGACACAACAGGCTGCAGTTTCACTGCTCCAGTACTGTAATTATTCATCCCAGAAACCTATGTGAGAAGCCAGGGTGCTTGTCAGAATGAGCACTTGTCAGTAAACTCCATGGGTAAGCTGGTTTAAACACAGCATCCCTCGCTGGTGGATGCCCTCCCTTGTCGCCCAGCCTGTGGTGCCAAAGGGTGTGGATCCAACAGTTCTTCTTCCACAGTTTAAAGCACTGCAGTTGAAACAGAGCTGTCAACACCAGTCCAGACTACTTCTTGGCAAAGCACCCGAGGTAGCAAGCCTTTGGGAAGTTCTCAGGAGAAACTCTGGAAGTAGATGGGGAGGAGGGCTTGGGCAATTACTGGCTCTGGGTGCTCTCTGTGGCTGGCAGGCACATTAGCTTCATTCCTGCTCTATTTTCCTCTCCTACAAAGCCTAAATACAAGGGACAAGCTTGTGTGGGTTGCTAAGCACTGTCTGTAAGATAATCAAAAGGGAAACAGAGCTGGGCCACAGACCAAACCCATTGCTGCAAGTAGGGTTGCCACAAGGGCCAGACAAAGTGCTCTGACTCTGCCGTGGGTTGGAATTTCCTGGCTCCCTCCTGAGCACTGGTCTGAGATCCCAGAGCCACATGACTGGGGGTGTCATAGCAGATTTGGGGAGTTCAGCAGTAGCTCCTTCAGTATTTGAAATGGTTTGATGTTAAAAGCCCCAGGAATTCACACGTTGTGTAGCTCTGGTTGTGCCAGAAGGGTGCAAACTGCTTCGGTACAGCGAGAAGAGCAAGGTGCTCGTGCTCAGTCTTAGAAGGTGCAGTGTATTGTGCTAAGGCAGCAGCTGGTGAGAAGGGCCTCGGGTCAGATCCTGCACTGTGGTGGGGTTTCTTCAGTGGGTGATACTGTGGGTGGTACTGTACAGGAGACCCTAGTGCTGGGTGAACCTCACCTGCCTGGGAGAAGAAGGAAAACGCTGGTGAGCCCCTCTGGTGTGATTTAAGCAGCTGTCTGTTCTTTGCTTCTAGCAGAGTCTTCAGAGCAGAGCTGGTGACATGAAACAAGGGTATCACCCTCAGCTCTTTCAAAATGAGGGTGGGAAACTAAATGAAACCCTTCTTTCATCAGCAATTAATGCTCAGCTGCTTAAATGTACGCTGGAGAGCTTCGGGTGAATGTTGGCAGCTGGTCCCCTCCCTCCTGCAGCAGGAGAGAGCATGGGTGGCAAGAGATGAACAACTCTAGCACTAGTACCTCAGAGGGACACCATGAATTCTTCTCTCAGTGTTTGCCCACGGCCACGAGGAAGGAACTGGCTTTAGAGGCAGTGCTGCCAAATGCCCTCTAGTCCCATGTTTCTGCCTTCTCTGTCTGGTGAAGTCAAATGTCTATATTTGGCACATCCTAGGCTGTTGTCATGGAAATGGCTGCATTGACACATCCAGAGCAGCTTTGTTCTGTACAGAAGGATCTGAAGGACGATGGGGGAGAAAGGAAGAGGCCTCTTCTCAGCATTCGGATGTTCCTATTTGTTCTTCAGCTTCGTAGCTCCAGCTGGAATGCACGCAGCTGTTGGCTGAGTTGTTTTGAACCAGTCTGGAAAGGATTCCATGGACCAATACCCAACGTCTGGACATAAGAGTATTGCTGAACATCACCCAAGACAGGATCCCCAGTTACAGTAGCTGGCTCCTACATCACTAGTATGCTACTGATGACACCACTGCAGAGCAGTAATGTCTCTGCTCAGCCCTTTTTACCCTGTGCTTCTAGTCTGAGATCTTGAATGTGCCTACAAAGAGCAAATGCACCTACTGTTCTGCAAAGGGAAGGAAAATCCATTTATCTCATTCTTCTCCCCTTCCATTTGAACACGGTAGCTGGAAGCATCAGGGGCTGTAGCCAGGTGTGAAAAAGAGTAATATTTGACCAGTTAATGAAGGGGCACTCAGAGGGGCAAAGTTACTCTTGGCAGATTCCCTACCTCGTGCTTTCTGCCGCTGCCAGGCCACCCTGCACGTCCCCCAAGAGGAGTCATCAGCTGTGAGGAGGGAAAGGACTAGAGGAATGTGTGCTGGATCTACTTGCCTCATGTCAAGAGTATTTTCACAGCCCCTTGCTACAGGGAGCTTCTCAGCTTCGTGCCAAGAAGAAGCAGAAGATAAGAAACTTCAGAAGCAGCGAGGGGAGCTGCATCCTGCGACTCGGACCCGAGCTCTGCAGGGTTCTTTCCTCTTGTGCCTGGAGCTGTGGGAGGAGTTCCTTCTCATTCCTGTGCATCTTGAACACGGTGGGAGCATATTTCAGTGCTTCTAATCAGATATTTGTGGTTTAGTGTTGGGTTTTTTCTCTGGTAAACATAGAAATAGAAGCTGGTACGTGCTTAGTAAAAACCACACTGTTTCTAATGCATTCTGGGTCTGTAGCCATCAGGATCTAAACAGCATCCCGGTCAGATTACAGGTAAACATGTCCTGCTCTGGTTCCACATCAAAAATCTTCACTTACCATAGTCTATCCCCCTCAGACTGGACAGAATGCTCCTCTCCCTGCCTGACAACTGTCCCATGCACTCCGGATCTCCTGTAAGGCAGCAGAGCAGGATTTCCACCCCTGCTGTGCTCCCATCCGCTTTCAAGTGCTTCAGCAGTTTTTATCTTTTCAGACTTCAGGAATGTTTATTCATTAATCAACTTTCCAGATTCTGTCACGTATGAGCAATCCATGTGAGGGTGATGAAAGGTGGTTGTAGCTACAGCTTTCCAAAACATAAGTTCTCAAATTTTGCTTTGCATATTTCATTAAAACAAAACCAGAACCAAGCTTTCTTGTTTTGCTTAAGGTTTTGATGCAATACACCCTGTATAGGTCCTTTTATTGTGTGTTTGAAGGGAACCAGATTGAAAAGATTTTTCAGTCTGTGTAGAAATTTGTAAGATTAAGAACATCATCTTAATTTTTTATCTGCTTATATCTGTGCCAGCTGTTCTGCCTGAGAAAGCTTCAGCTCCTTTCAGGCTTCTGTGGCCCTAGCACAAACTGGTCACCCTGTAAATACCATCAGATGAGGGTTATGGAACCCCTGCTGTTGCTGGTGTTCAGACAAGGAGCATCAACAGCAGCAACCTGCAACTTCATCTTTGATAAAGCCAAATAGGGAAAGATATTCAGTAAACTTGGCCTTTAATTGTCACAAGTGAAATGAAAAATGGTCAGTGTTATTAGATGTCATTATCTATTATTAAATACCATTTATTCAATAAAGTGCACCTTGGTTTCTCCTCCTCCTCCTCCTTTCTAGGAAGAGAATTCTCTTGATTAGTGATAGCACATCTCTATCTCTGCCCTGGGCAGAGCTGATGAAAGCCTTGGATGGCTTTTGTCTGCAGGATGTGGTTCTGGTTGAATAATGAAATGAACAAAATACAAAGTATAAGAAGAACAAGTTCCCAGGCAGTTTTTCTTGTTATAAACTGGGGAAGACCTCAAGAAGGAATATTTTCCTTAAAAAGCCATTTTTATATCCATTTTCTAACCTTACAAAGTAATCTTTCCAGAGCAAGGCACTTCACCCAGGGAAGGAGGGCTAACTGGCTGCTTTCAGTTCATCTCTCTGCTTAACTACTTCTCACACTGGTAACAGAGAACACTTTTGTTTTCTCTTTATGATTCTTTTCGATTCTGAGGTGAATTATTTGAAGTATGCTCACCATTTTGGTAGCTGAAAAGGTGAAGGAATCACTGGGAACTTGGACAGATGTTCTGTCGAGCTGTGCATTGGCGTTGGTGGAGGATGAAGACAGTTTTGTAAAGTAACCTTTTCATGAATCTAACAAAGGTGTAGAACTTGTGTCTTTATCTGGCTTCTTCCAGTGGAAGAAGATAGAAATCTCCCTGACATTGCAGTGGAAAATTTGATACAGTGCAGAAGCAGAAAGAGCCAATGCAAAAACGTCACCAGCCCTACTGCAGGATGCCAGCTTGGCTGATGCAGAAAGTCCAGCTCTATTATTTAGCAGCGTGAGGCATTTGACACAGAAGCTGCTTTGCCTGGCCAAAACCTGCTTGTTACACACTGCACCTCTCACCATTTCACACAGGCTTTTCACCCTGCTCTCCATCCTGCTTGCATGGAGTCAAAGCCTTCTGTTATCTTTTATCAGGCAGAATTTAAGAGTTGGGAGACCTAGTCTCCCAAAGGAAAGCTTTGTCATCAGATTCACCCAGGCAACTCGTTGTGGTTCAACCAGCCCAGTGGTTTACTCTCTTGTTTTGTTGTGACCTCCCTGCCCCGTGGCTTTGGAGTATTAATTTATTCTGTGGAGCCTGTGCCTTGTGACATCAGTGAGGAAAAGGGGTTTGGTGGCTGCTGAGATACTTTTGACTGAGAAGTTAAATGGGCAGAGGATGGGAATAGGAATATTGAACAGACTGATGTTGTCAGGTGGGTGAGCTCTTGGCTGTCCTCAGCATTTGTGAATGTCCTGGACCTCTGTCCATGTCATGTTCTTCCCCACACTATCTGCAGGGTCTCCATCTTCATTTGTGCTCCTCCTACCTTTTCTGCTTGCAGTGTGACTGACCAGTTTGCCTGCTCTGGATTCACAGGTTGCTGCAGTTACTGGGGATCCTCCTTCAGTTCTCCTCTGATCTCCTCATATACGATGAGGTCACCCATCTATGACCAGACTTTCTCCATTATCACTTTCCCATTGCTGAACAGCAATCTGATGTGCTCCTGAACATAACCTGTCATTTCAGTTTGATTAGTTAACACTATGTGGGAAGAGAGCCTTGAATTTCACTTGGTTTCCAAGACAGCTTCTCCCCATTCTCCAGACACCTCCATCTCTGTTGGAGGCACCTTAAACTCTTTAGAGGTCATCCTCTAATAAACCCATGGCTTTACTGAAGGAGTTTGACTCAACTCACCTTTCAATACTGTGGCACTGGCTTCTACTGCTGTGAACAGCACTGGGTGATATCTTCTGCTGTCACTCACATGTGTAGCTTCTTCAATTCCAGGTCTAGACAAACTATCAAGAGGGCAGGATTGAGGTTTGCTGTCTGGAGGGCATCAGACCTTTGTCCAAGTGCTCCAAGTGGATGCAATCCTTGTGCTTTACAACTTTCAGAGTAACCTGGAACTATTGCTGGCTGACTTCAATTAACTTCAACTTTTCCAAAAGGAAATTTTAGAAGTGTACCTGGAATTAATATTTAGGCTTTCCAGTGGGTCTTATTCTGCTTGTGTTACTATGACCTGAAATCACCTCCTGCAAGAAAGAATAGTAGACAGGTAAGAAGATGCAATCTTAAGGAAAGAGAAAGTTTCCAAAACAGTTGCATAATATGAAGTGACATGGAAAATTAAAAGCTAATTTGCCTGAGAAGTTAGCTCTGACTCACTAAATCTTGCTCTGCTGGGCTCTCAAAGCTATCTAAAATAGAGATTTTCACAGCAGGTGTCTCAGTTGCATTCAGAGATCCTCCTGCTCTGGAAGGTGATTCTGTGATTAGCTCTTCTTATGACTGATTAAATTAATTTTCCTCCTTCAGCAGCTGAATACAGTTGTAGATAAGTAGCAATTGTGATGCATAAAACATAAGCTGGGAGTGTCTCTTTTAACTGCACTGACTTTATGCAATAATACTTCACAGTTGTGCTAGTCTTTCACATTCCACTTCAAATCTTTCACATTCCACTTTGAATCTCATTTTATGGCTTTGCTTTTATAAAGGCTTATATAGAAGTAAAATCCATTTAGGTTCTTTTTGATGTATGGATCTCCTATTGCTTTTAGGAGCTCCTAAGGCTCCTATTGCCTTTAAGGGATGCACTTGAAATTGGTGACTTGCTCTGTGATCCAGTAACCAGCATGAGATATCAGAACAATGAATTAGCTGCATTTCAGTGCCCAGAAATGAAGACTTTCTGGGGCATCAACTGGAAATACCAAGCAGGCAACTTCTCCCTGTTACTACAATGCAAATAGGCATGAGTTAAGTGGTTGGGGGTAGAGGATGCTCTTAATTGGAATATATATGTAAAAAAAAGGCAAACATGCAGAAAAGAAGTTGCAAGTAGAGCACTTAGTGCTGGAGAGAAGAGTACTTGGAGATATTAATTACTCTGCCTGCAGTTTTGGTCTGTGTCCAGAGGCAGGTTCTGTAATCCATACTCTTGATGGTCAGTTAATTTGCAGTTATTTGCAGGGAATGCTAATTTAATACTTTACATAATCTTACCTCTGCTTTGTGACAGTTGGTTGTTGTGAGACTGGATAAAGTAAGGACAGAACAAGAGAAGCATGAGATCTGTGAAGTTCAGCATGGGTTTTGTGGCTAAGATTGGAATCTCTCTCCTTCAGTGGACCTTTTTGGGGGTATCTGGTGTGTCAGGTGAAACATGGACACTCTCCCTGTCAGGCTGGCATAGCTGGTTGTATCCCCTCCTACAGACTCACTGGCATTTAACCTTTGGCATTGCTCATGCAGAAAGGAATTCAAGGAGTGGTTGGTATCTGTTCCACACGTGATGAGGCAATAAATTCAGAAGCCAGCATATAAAGCTCTCAGTTCCTGAGGACTGTGCTTTAGTTAATGCTATTTGTTGATGTCAGACAAAGACTGTAACTCATTTCTAAGATGAAGCATCCATTTATGGTAAGAAGTTGTTGGAGGTTATTAGTTGTTATTGGAGGTTTATTAGTGACAGCAGGAGATAGATTGATGCCCCAGGAATTCAGTTCTGCCTCTGTCTCATATTCCTCTGCTGCACTTCTGAGTTTTGTGCATTCTCTCTCCAGCAGCAGCAGGCACTGTGAAGTATTGGAAAATCCTGGATCTTGTTTTGGGGGGTTTCTGTGTCTGAAAAGTGAAGGCTCTTAATGTTGTGTTTAGTGTAATTCCCTTGAGGTTTCCTCTTAGCCCTTCCAAATGAAGGCATTAGCTACTCATTAACCTTTCATGTTGGACCACTAGCTAGAGGAAGGACATAGTTTACTCCCTGGAGCCACGAGCCAGAGGATGGATGTCTCAGGTGCACTTCAGCTAGATCAGAACAGACCACTGCTTCCTGTGGAAAATCCTCTTGCCTTTCCTGACAGCTGGCCATTCATGAAGGCCTTGACCTAGATAGCTTAGAAACTCAGAGCATGGGAACTTGAGTGGCATTAAGTTGGATGAATCTGGTCTCTAATCCTCCTTTAGCACGTGTTCTCACTTGTGGGTTACCATCATCAGTTACCCTACGTGGCACGGCTTGGGGCTTGGTCATTAATGCTGAAAGAGATTGAGGACAACAGAATTTTCCTTGCTTGGACTTACAGAAGTTCTGTGCTGTCTGGAGACCTAGAACTAAAAGATTTTAGGTGCTTTTAGTAGGGTAGTGAATATCATGTTAGGTTCAGTCTGTGCTGGAAGGAGATTCTGTCACTCTTATTGCTGGTGGTGTATGGCCTTGGTTGGTGGGCCATGTAAAGCCACCTAAGTTTGGGTAACCTTTCCTGTGACACTTGCCACAAACAGAATTAGGACAGTAATTGCTTAGTGGAGCCCATGTTTGGAGTGAAATCTATTTCATCTTTGATTAAGAATGTATGGAATGCTTTGCCTCACATGGACAACCTTACTGGGAGCCAAAGGAACACCCTTTGCGTTCATACTCCGATCTGATGGGCTGCCCAGACTTAGCCCTGGGCTGAGAGAATGGGCACCAGAGCTTTTGTTGCAAGTGGGATTTCTGACTGACCAAGAACAACAATCTTTGGTGCCTCTTTTTACAGAACTCTTGAATAATTCTGTGCAGTTTTGCTCAGGGGAATAGGAATGTTTAGTGATAATGATCTTACCTGAGGAACTGAATTTAGAGTCTCTCAGATTTTAGCTTGGCACCTAGAATGGAATAGAGAGAAGGGCTATCATTCCCAAACTCATTGCAGAGGTGAAAGGAGCATTAGTCTCCTAAGCCAACGTGACAGGCTTTTTCTCTGGTTTATTAATGTTTACTTTAGCAACGAAGATGTACTTAGTTTGTTCATTTTCTGAGACTAATTTATGTTCTGAGCTCAGCCATACCATTTTCCTTAGTCCTGTGGAATTTGGTTATACTAACAATGCAAGAAAAATCCAGAGGGTTCATCTAGAGACAAGCAGAATTTATGGAAGGAGGAAACCCTGTGGGATGTCTTATCACTCCAGTTTTCAGTAATAGAAGGAAACTATTCAGCTTTTACTTTTTTTTTGTCCAAATGTTACAGCAGAGAGAACTCCAGAACTCTGGCTGCAACAGTTCAGAAAACAGAGTTAATCACTTTGGCACCTGGGAAGCTGATTTACTGCTTGGCTCTGAAAAACGAGGGGCCTGGGAATCTTTATTTAAAGTATATTTGGGAAGAAATAGCTATAATGAAGTAAAAATTGATCAACTAGCTGAAAGCCTGAAATAAATGGATGCTACTGAGAAAATATTACGGAGCAGATGCATTGTTCAAAGATTTCAGGAGGTGGATTATAAATCTGAGGAAATTTGGGAGAAAACCCATGGAACCCAAGGTGACAAATACCACTTCTGCTTTCCCCACTGCTGTGGAGAATCTGATCACTTGGAAAGCACTGATTTTTTTTGTTACATATCGTTGCACTGTGACCTATGAAGAGTAAGGGCACATGAGAAGTTCAGGAACCATTTGTACATCACAGAGGGAGTTACTTTAAATTTAGAAACTGGACAAGCTGTGTAAACTTTTTCTGCATTTTTGGGTTTGGATATTTGGTAGATTTGCTTGGATTGCATAAAAATTGTTCCAAGTTCTGTCCTGCTCCCATCTGTTCTTGGCTCTGGTTGACTTCAGTGGGAGCAGTGAAATGTGCGGTTAGATTCCACTTGTGCAGAACATCACCACAGTAAGTTGAAGGCTGGTTCAAAACTCAAATGTCTTTCCATATAGACAAGATTCTCCTCTTTGTATTTTACACAAGAGTGTCTAAGAGGTGTCCCTTAGAGTCCACTTAGTGCCATGTTTCATGGTAGAGGACCCAGTCCTGGTGTCTTGGGTCAGTGACCACCTAGATTTACTCCTGACAATGACAGCTAAGTGGAAGAAGAAGAAAGCTCTACACTTAATTTTAGGTTAGTACACTTAGTGGATTGTATTTTACAATCACAAAGCATAACTGTAAAACTTCTGGTCTATCCAGACTTTATAATATTACCACTGACCAAAGCTGACCTGAATGAAGTGCTTGTAGTTGTGGTTCTACCTCAGGGTTTCAAAACATGATTAGAAAGAGAGAGACCTCCAATATGTGAGGTGGCAATAAAGATTGGAATGGGATCATCAGCTGAAGCCATTAGTGGATGCTCACCAGATCTTTCAAGATTTTAAGATCATATTGCCACTCTTAATTTAATTAAAACCACAGCTCCAGGCTTTAAACGATTGAGGTCCAGGGATGCAGCTCTTGTAGGAAGAGGAACAGCAGGGCTTTTTTTCTGCCTGTGACTTCTGTAGTCTCACAGAGTTAGGTCTGGTGCCACCTATGGAAGAGCTCAGTTGGGTCAGCTTTTCAGGTAGGTAAGAAAACTGTATTTAGCCACGTTATGCAGAGCATGCTCACCACCCCAGCCCGACCCTCAGGAGCGAGTGTTCGCATCATGGTAACTACAACTGGGTTGTCCTTGTCAGGCTCTGGAGTAGCTTTGTCAATTCATCACAAGGGTTCCTTCCTAAATAAGACTGAAGATCTGCAAGTGCCTGTAGGCAGCTCAGGCAGCTTCTGCCTTTGCTCTCGGGACAATGAACACTTGAAAAGATTTGGCAACCCACTGATGTTTCTCAAGTGCTTCCTTCCCATCAGAGCTCAAGGTGCTCTTTGGGGATGTGCCTTTTCTGACATTGCAATGAAGTGATCACAGCAGGAACACAAACTCATTCCTTTCACTTCTTAGTGTTGTGTCTGAGTTCTCCGTGTCCCCAGCTAGGCAGCAGTTGGGCCACTCCCTGGCTTGTCTTTTTTCCTTTTCATCAGATTCACCTTCTTTTAATTTTTAGCTATTTAGGTTTTGATTTCTGGAAGAGAAAGGAACCTGTGATGAAAGAGGGAGGCATGACCATTCTTTCAAGAAAAGAGAGAAAGAAAAAGTGAAGTATTGTGCAGCATGAGTGTTTGCTGAAGAGCAGACTGTTTGGGGGCACAAACTATTCGTGGTTTTATTGTGAAGCAGAATGAAATTCCCAGTGGTCAGAGTTCAGACCCGGAGGAGCTGGCTGTAGCAACAGCCAACAGCAGCCCTGCTAGGAAAGCCTTTTTTCTGAGATTTTTCTACATGAATAAATTCAGTTTGCATAATGGAGTGAGGAATACCTCTTTTTTTAGCTGACCTCTTTTTGGCTTCTCAGCTTCTTTCACTGTCTAATAGCCAGAGACAAGCTCTATCTGAAATTCCCACAGTTCTTTGCCCCTTTCATTCTCCGACCACCTCGAAACCACTTGCTATTTCTGGATTAGTGCTGAGAAGTTGTTATCTGGGGAACGTGAGAGTAAGAGAGTGCATTTCAAACTAATCTCAGGATCACTAGAGCTGGATCACAAGGTATACTTGTGTATTGTCTGAAACCACCCAAATCCCTTCCCATCGCCCGGGTGACACTCAGAGAGTGGAAGCAGTGTTGGCAAGACAAAATATTCTCAGATTTATGGCAATTCTACTGCAATTCTGGGGCAGAAACAGAGGGTTTTAATTTTAATATCTGTAGATGCACTGTAAGGTGTGTTTCAGAAAGAAAACAACTAGCCATTGTAAGCTGGAATCTGATTCCTGCATTAATTCCTGAAGTCTTCAAGTCTCCCACCTGATCTCTTTAAATAGTGAGGAAGAAGATAATGATATCACTTTGTTGTGACCCCTTCTCTACTACTATTCCCCTCACCACCTTCTGCCTTGATTTTTGGCAAAGCACAGAAGCAGGGAGGAGGGACAGCATGGTATTTACAGCCATATCTTCCTTTCTGAGCCTTCTGCAAATGCTTTGTGCCATCAGATCTGGCTTTCCTGTGGAAGGCTGGTTAGCTGATCAAGTTTGAACCCATTCACCAAGACCAATTTATTGATGTTATTTCAGATGCTCTGAAGAAAAATACATTCTCTCATCAGCCTTTGCTTAGTAGGCGTGTTATTTAATGGTGCCATTATATCTGGGGAGCAGCCTTAGACTATAATATTTTCCATGAGATTCTAATTTACCTCTTGAGTCATTTATTTTTTCAGAGTGTATATCTTGGGCTCTTCCCTTTGACAGTTTCAATCTCCAGGGTTGATCTGCAGCCAGAATCTTTTCATCCTGGTCTGGGTGACTTGTGGCTCTTCTGGAGAGTTTCTTGAGAGAAGTGCATTTGAACCCAAGTCCAACAGTGCACATCTAAACCTAGCTTGCTTCTGTGCCTTCTGCTCCAAGCTGGTCAGCAAGTACAATTTATACTGGATTTACCACGTGAGGTGACTCTGTAAGGTACATAATTAGATCTCAGAAAGACTTCTGTTGAGGTTTTGATGTATTTTCATTACTCTGGAAATTACACGTAGAATGTAGGTCATGATTTCACAGGGAAAAATGGGTCAAAAATCTTACTGCAACAGCCAGGGTCCCCTGATAGTGGAGGCATGTGGAACTGGTATCTCCTGTACACATTTAGCATCCACGTCTATCATGGGATCTGCAGCTCTCATCCACAGAAGGGGAGAGCAGATCTGGGTTTCTAATTGGAGGCCCTAACCCTGGGCTGTCCATATCCAACACCATGGCCTTAGGGGAAGTCTGTGATGCACAAGGAATGTGGGTTTGCTGCCAAGTGTTACAAACGGCAGAGATGACAGCTCTGCTCCACAGAGCACGGTCTAGAAAGATGCACTGACATCTTTTACGTGATGCTGGTGTCCTCCTGAGCAAAAAGACAGCACAGATTGGGAAATCCAGGGCAAAGTCTTAAATAGAAACTTGTATCTTGGAAAAAAATCAAAAAAGAAGTCAATTTTGGAGTGCTTCTGTAGTTTCTGGAGGTTTGTTTCTCTCTTGGTGACTGGAGAGTTTTGCTAAATGGTGTTGTTGACTTTAATTTATCAAAAGTCTATTAACGTGATGCATGACTTTTATAGCTCCCATCCCTTACCTAGGAGCACTCTTACTGGTTTTAGTCAGAAGTAATGTGTGCTTCTGGCCACAGATGTAGTCAAATTGATTAGGCTGTTCATCAGTGAAGTGGTTTGGAGTCGGAATAATTTAACCCAGACTCCAGACATAGTACTTCATCATCAAGTCTTGGTCAAATATCCATTAATATCATCGCCTCTGGGAAAGCCAGGACAATGTCCTCCCTTGCAAATTCATTCCTGCTGGAAAAAAAGAGACTTTGATGCATAGAGTGAGTCGTCAGCAGTAAATAAAATCACGAGAGGAGTCTCACAAAACAGAGTGAGATTTCAGGAGACTGTTGCAGGCTGTTCAAACCACTAAAATCATTCTGCTTTGTGTTGGAAGAGAGGCTGCTGGTGAACAATTCTCAGCTCTGTCCAGATACTCATGAACTTTGAGTACTGGATTTCTTAGTGACTAGTGAAGCAGCACATACAGTTTTCCAGAGGGCCTATTGTGCAAAACCAAGCTCGGGTCTGGTATCCATCTTTCAGCAAGGTCACCCTTCTAGTGGTGTAAATGCTTCTGCTCCCAGTTGTCACGAACACCAAGAGCAATTCCAGCCGGAGACTAGATTCTGAGCAGGCAGATTAGTGCAGCTTTTGGTAGAGTGTATTTGTGCATGTATCCTTCTCTCCATCCCCAGCAGGATCAGCCTAAGCCAGTATGTCAAGTGTTGTTCTCCTGCACACATCACTAATAATGTGGTTCCAGGAGCTGACTGCACATCCCTTGTTTGCCTGTCAGGCACTACGGGGAATGTGTGGAGCATGAGCATCCTCTGGGACAGACCTTCAGGCTGAGCAGTGCTAATTAGTGCTACAGAGAAGCGAAATCTGAGGGGAGCTGCTCAGAAGACTTTTGAGCTAGGCTGGCTTTTTGGTGTCTCTGGAAAAGAACGGCTCTTCCATTTTGTAGTAGTGATAGTGCTTGTGCAAATGGGCTCTGTGACACTGTCAGTGATGGTAAAAAATCATAAATAAACCAAGAGATGATGTCAAACTCCAGAAGACAGTGTAATGTCTTGAGAAAGAGGAAACTTTGAGGTATTAGTAGCTGAGAGGCAACTCATCCTGTGAAGACAAGCCCTGTGCCAGACAGCTGAATTCAGGCTTTGTTCTTTTAACAAGTCACAGACACCTCCCCCAGGAATTCCTTATCTGAAGAGGGAAGCTGGACATGGTCTGGCCCTGGGCAGCTGGATGATGTTTCTTCCTCTACTACCCAAGGACCTGCATGTGACAGGACCAAGTTAGACCCTGGTTTTCTCTTTTGATCCTGGCCTACCTTTGCTTCCTAGGAATCTGTTGCTTTGGGTGAGAGTAGGGCAGTGCCCAACACAGCATCTCGGTGCATTAGCCAGAGGGGAGATAAATGCTCATTGCTGAGAAATAGTTGTTTATCAAACTTAGCTCCTCTTCCTCTAGATGGTGGTGTCCAGAGGGAACCATTTAGTGGTTTGTCTGTAATTGTCACGAACGTTTTGTGCAAACAAGAAGCCTGATAGCAGGTTGGCAAAGGAGAGCTGTACGAGCAGGTTGGTCAGAAGGCAGAAATGAATACCAAATATTTTCCTTGCTGCCTCCTGTGTTTTGGGGAACTGTTTAGACGCCAGCAATGTTCATTAAAACAATCCCCCAAGTGGATTAGTCAGCTAGTTCTGGAAGAACACCGCAGTTCTTTTCTGTTGTGCTGTTGGCCTCCTTGCATCACTATTAATTATGAAACTTAGCTCTTTAGCAGCCTGCTAATTAAATTGGGCTGCAGTGATACAGAGGAGGATAGTAGCTCGCTCTATTCTCTGCCGAGATAGTCATAGATCCTGGGTTGTCACGAGGAAAAGCCAACGAGGCTGCCAGTTTCCCTTCCTCTAGGGATGATGTGTCACATTTCGTTTGACTACCTGTCTGTCACAGTTAATCTCGCCCTTCTTTTCTTTTAATTTTAGAATTGTTTATCTCATCCTTTTTCAAGGCGAGAGTTGAGCCCGACAGTGCTGCCTTTTTTTTTTTATGCCTTGTTTCGAGGGCTCTTAATCAGTCAAGTGTGTGATTCAGTTCTGTCCTGAAGGCAGCGTTGGCTGTAGTGTGGAAACAGAAGGCAAGGACAAGAAGTTACTAGTGGTAGCATCTCTTAAACAGAAATACTGCCCCAGTTCTATAAATCTGCTGAACTCTTGATGCTTTTCTCTTAGGAAACTTAATGAGGCTGCGGGTGCCTTACAGTGTTTCTCTCTCTCCAGACACATCCTGATTTCTCCCACTTCACCAGGGAGAGGCTGTAGGTTTACTTCATTCTATCCCAAGGTTTGTTGTCTGCTTTTAGCTAAAGTAACATGATGATGGAAAGCAAGTTTTGTTCTGTAATTTCCCTTTGTGCTTTCTGGTGGCAAAAGGATGCTGAAGGAGAAATCAGTGCCAGAAATGCAGTTTGGTGTCACCTTGGTGAAGTAAGCTACTCACTGCCGGCAGATGCTCCGTAGGCTATGGTTACATCCTCTTGCACAGCAGGTTGTAGCTGGATATCTAAGTTGGGAAATACTCCTTTCTGGCCTGTTGAGAGAAAGCTGTAGCGTGGTATTTGTATACCCCTGGTTTTCATCTCTTCTCTGTGTGAAAGAGATCGTTTGGACCAGAGACCCAGCAGTTTTACTACGAGAGTTCAGCTTCTGTTGTGTGTGATCTGTGGCTGCTCTACCCTTCTGAGCACCCGTGGAAGAAGAGGTGAAAAGACAAATGTAACGCCATAGTAAGCAATGAGTCAACTTCATTTTTCACCTTCTGAGTGTTGAATTCCAAGGCCCTGCTGAAAAGAAGCTGCAACACTGCATTTTTTGCTAGCTGTGCTGTTCAGATATTGATCAAAATCTGCCTTTGCATTCAGCATTTTACCTGAGGAGCTGATGTGTTATCTCGGAGATACTGATCTTTACCACAAAAACCAAACCCTTAGCTTCTTATGTTCTCTTGTTTTCATCTAAATATTTTCTTCTAGGAATTTCAAAGCTCATCTAGCAAGTTTTCTGACTAGCATTTTACTGCTGAAGAATATCAGGGGCACTGGGTGCATGTAACCTCCTGGTCCCAGTTCCAGTTTAAAGCAGATCAGAGGGATTTGGATGTTGGTTGGTATAAAAGGATTCTCAAGGATCTGTGGCCTACTTTATCACCTTTCCGTTTGCATCACATTTACCATCAGCATATGAGAATCCTAGACATTGATAGTGGGGTTTGTTAAAAATGAAGATTAAATTGCATTCCATCTTTTGTGTCCCAAATTCTCTATTTGACTTTTCTTGTCATATTTTTCATTTAACCTGGGAAAACATTGGGTGCTCTGCTGGGTTTTTTCTCTTGTTTGGTTTGCAGTTTCTGGGATGTATTGGTGGCTTTCCTTGCCAGACTGAAATACACAACTGAGATTGTTCTAAACAGCTAATTAAACACTGGAATTCTTCCTAGTATAAAAAGGCATGGTCACAACACTGCCTTGTGTGTTCCTGTTACAAGATTTACTGTGATATGAAAACGCCTACAATGGGCTATTGCAACTAGATACAGTGTGGATTAAAAAGAATATGAATTCAATTCCCCTGATTAAAGAAAAAACCTAAAATCTTAATGCAAGAAGACAGCATAGTTGTGTTTAGAGACATGCATCCCTTGGGTGAGTTTATTACAGTGGGCTCACGGGTTAACTGGTGCTGTGCTGATAAAGAACAAGCTGACCAAAGAAAATTCAACATATTGTTTGCAATGCCTAAACTCTAAATCACCAGCTTAAAAATCTCTGAGCTTGACTGAATCTGGGACTAAAAATGCCCTGCAATAAGGGGGCTGATTAATCTGAGCTACATAACGTGTGTATATCTAGGAGTAAGGTATAGTAATATTTTTTTCTGACCAAGTTTAAAGTCTTTTCAGCAAAATTTTGTCTTCCATTAATGCCTGTGGAGAATTCAGTAGATGCTCACCCTATTCAAACAGGGAAATCTCCCCTCCATTGGAAAACAGCTTTAGTGTTTCCAGTTCTGTTTGGATCACAGAGCTGTTATTGGCAGTTTGTTCTGTAGGAAGGATTCTTGCTTCAAAGACCTCTTACCAAGTGCTGTGCTTGAGAAGTTTTTGCAAAGCATCTTCTCACCAGCCTTGTTCCACCTTGTGAGTTGGTTCAGGAGGGTAACAGGATGATGACCCTAGAGGTCCCTTCCAGCCATAATAAGGACAGGGGAAGGTCCATTCCAAAGGGTTTGGAGTGACAGGACAAGGAGCAATGGGTTTAAGTTGGGAAAGGAGAGGTTCAGACTGGATGTTAGAAACAAGCTCTTTAATCTGAGGGTGATGGACACAGGAATGGGCTGCACAGAGAGGGGGTGGAGGCCCCATCCCTGGAGTCATTCAAGGTCAGGCTGGATGGGGCTCTGAGCAACCTGCCCTAGGTAGAGATGTCCTTGCTTGTGTAGGGAGGTTGGACCAGATGACTTCTAGAGATCCCTTCCAGCCGAAAACATGCTATGATGCTGTGATAATAGTTCTGTGACCCTCTGTATTGTCAGTTCCTGACTGGGTGTTTCTTCCACAAAGGTACCCTTTTCTGCTGTGCACTTCCAAATTTACTTTGTGTCTGTGTGATGCTCCAGTCTTTAGCTGTGACTGTGTCCTGTTTGAGTTGGACAGTGCTGAATACCATCTTTGGACTCTCTCTCAGCCTGCATGTAGTACGTTGGCCGTGTTTGGTAGGGACCTTGCTTAGCCCTTTGAGTACAGATGGTCTGTTCATCAGTCTGTTATCTAGCTGCTTATCAGTCATGCTCTCCAACTCCAACCCTTGTTCTGGTTGTACAGCAGCAGTAATTAAGACTCCATTGTCTCAATGCTTGCACAGAGTTGCTTCAGCCCACAAGTGAGAGTCCTGCAGCAGCCCCAGCGTGCTTCTGCTTCCCAGTGCCTCCCACCCAGAGTTTGAAGAGGTGGGAAGAGAGCAAGTCCTGCCTCTTCTGTAGTTTGGGAAAAGGCTCATTTTCTGCTCTGCTCAGTAGGGTAAGCTCTAAACTTCACCCAGGAGTTTTACAACAAAAGGCCACCTACCAGAAAGAGGAGTCCTCAACCAAAAGTCTTCAGGGAGAGCTGGGAAAGCCTCATGTGAGGGGTAGGACAGTGAGAGTTGGACAGACCATTGGTAGAAGAGTGGAACCCTTTCCCCTCCTGCCCTTCTCCTGTACAAGGTGGAACACAGCAGTTCCTTTGAAGGAAACAAGAACGAACTCCTGGGTTTGAATCAAGCCAGGAAATGGCTGCAGCAGAACCATCCTGAACAAATTTTGGTAGTGCAAGCAGTGCCTCACAGGCTTGGATGAAAAGCTGAAAAAGAGTCCAGTCCTGTATCCCCTAGTCAGCCAGAAATATTGCCCCCTGAGGCAGGATAAAGCTGTACAAGCAAGAGTCACAGCCCTTCCTGTAACTTCTCCCTGGCTAGCTGAAGAGGTCTGCAGAAAGCAAACTTGAGCCATTTGATTTAGGCTAAAGAAGGAAAATGACAAGAGGATCTTATTTCTTCCACCTTTATGAAGCTCTAGGATACATACCCTTACAAGACTTAACATTTTATGGATTTAGCATTGCATGCAAAGTGGTTAAAAAGAATAATAAAATAACTTGGCTCCCCTACACTCACTTCTTCCTATGCACGTGGAGATGGCATCCTGAGGGAGAGGTGGGATGGTGTAACGTGCAGAGTCAGTCCAGGCAGTAGGGTTTGGCACTGTGTCTGGTTTCAGTGCTTTGTTTACAGGGGGTTTGTGGCTTGTTTGTTTTTTTTTTTTGTTCACTGGTGACTGGTCCTTAATTTGTCATCTTTTGTGCATTTTAAAAGAAAATAAAGGGCCGTCGGGGACTTGCTGAGTCACTGTCTCACAGTCTCAAACAAGAACAGGCCTTTTTCTCTTGCAGCCAGCTCTATTCTGGGGTATTTCTATAACTTATTTTCCAGCAATGTCTCTAATTCAGCTGAATTGTCCTGCTCTCACCACTGCTGTTTAGGAGGCTGTTCCATGATCTTACTGCTCTCCATGATCTCCAAGCCCTCTGCAGCCAAAATGTTTTCCCAGTCTTCTATTTCTTGACAGCAGGTTTGTATATGTTTGTCCTTGCTCTGGGGTTGTCCTTCCAGTTGAGCAGTTTCTGCTGCCCACCCCTGAGTTATGTGGTCATTTCTCTTCCGAGAAGCCACTATTGCTCTGCTTGTTGCAGGGGCTCTTTTCTGTGCCAGAAGCACTGGGCTTTGGCATTAAAGGTTATTTCCTCAAACAAGGATACTTTGTGCTTTGTGAATTTTATGCCAACAGTTGAAAAGAACCTCAGCTTCCACTGACCAGGGGGAGATCTCCTCACAAAGTATCTCCTCCTTAAACACAGATCCTCTCTGTGGGAATTTTCAGACTCCTGTTGGCTTTTGTGTAGCAAAGAGAATCCTCAGGTAACCCACGAGCCAGATGTTCCTAAAAAAAAGGCTTGAGTGCCAGGGCTCTGGGGATGTCACAGCAGTAATAAAAACTGCCATCTCTCAGTGCTCCTTTTGCACTGAAGAGCCTCTTACCATTGCACTTGCATCATAAGGGCAAATTCCTTCCAGAAACACCGTGGGCAAACGAGATGTTTGGGTTAAAGCATCTGGCAGCTTTATCTTGCATGCTTTCCTGACAGTGATAGCCAATGTCAAACTGCAGATTGGGAGCTTCTAGGTCCTGTATTAATGGCCCTGTCTAATTCTTTACATTCCTTGAGATTTGTTTATGTCTGTGGAAGTTAAACAGATTTGGTGATGGAAGGGACCATGTGTTAGCTTAAGCTGTGCAGGGAGAGAACTGAATTCCAGCCTTCCTAAGCATGTCTTTGGCTACTTGTGCTGAGATCAGCATGGCACTAACCTTGCCTAGGGAGTCAATTCAGAAAGAGTAATTCTCACTCGGTGTTCAAGAGTTTAGTTACTGTTCTGTGAACCATTATGTTGAGGTGATTTCTTTGAACATTTGGGCATAATCTGTGCTTTGATTTCCTAAAAAGAATAGAAGGCATTTGTGTGTCGTGGTTTAAGCAAGAAATCACTAGCAGGAATGCAGGGTTGGACTAATCCTTGGCTGATAAATTTGCATTCATATCCTACACCAGCCAGGTTGCAGGGTTCATAATCCAGGATGCTGTGGACAGATTCCTCTCTGATTGAGACACAAACTATGTCTTGCAATTTACTGATCAACTTGACCTTTTAGCCATATTTCATGTTCAGCTGGAATTTAAAGCAAGTCTTTTCTGTCTGTCAAGGTAACGTGACATTAAGCATGACATAAATGTTACAGGCTCTGTAATAGAGCAGGGCTTGAGCTCCTTTGCTTTGGATTTTCTTATTCTGTGTATGCTGTTGAAGGAGAGCTCTTTGTTCTCACTCCCATGCTACTCCTAAGAGGAGCATTCTTATAGCCAGGATACTGAAAACCTGAAGCAATGTTGGAAAAATAGAAAGCACAGCTTAAGAATCATCTTCACCTCAGTAATGGCCTCAGCCTGGAGCTCTCTGCTGCTCACTCTGTTTTTAAGCCTCTTCCTGGACCCTTGGTTTGTAGGAGAGACATTTAACCTGCTAGTAACAAAGACCAGGTGGGCCTCCCAATGGTGCAGCAAAGATCTCTATCCTCAGCAGGTACATAAGCCCCCATCAGGCTTCATCAAAACTATTTTCTCTTCTTTCACATTTTGTTTTCCTGGTTCATCATAAGTTGCCTAAATAGGAAAGAATTACCTGAATAAATAGTAGATAAAATAATAGTAAAGTAGTAGAGATAATAATAGTAAATATAGAGTAGAGAACTGCCTAAATAAACAGTAGGAAAATAATAGTAAAATAGGAGAGATATTAATAGTAAATAAAGAGTAGAGAATGGGGACAGCATAAACTCAGGGGCACTGAAATTGTTTTGAGTTCCAACACAGTCAAGAAGCAGCTCAGCACAGGACACCAGCCCCTGGGGTGCTCTGTTACACCTCTGACACTTGCTCAGCATCAGTGGTGTGTCTGGGATGCAGGGATTTCAAAACTGGGAAGGAAGAGATTCTAACTTAGTGAGTTTTGTCACAGGTTTGGGTGGTGTGTGGACTTCTTGCCAGCATGAGTCCATGAGAACAATAACATCCTGGCCTGGTGAAGCAGAATACTCGTGAGTAGTAGGAAGCTTGTGATGCACATCCCAAACTTGACTGTTGGCAAGGCGCTCGTATTCCCAAGCAGAATCAGAGGACTCCTCTGGTATGAGCAGGGATTGAAGGAATAATGTGCAAACTGATTTCAGAGAGTAGAGTCTATGGGTATTTTGAAGCACAAAATTGTGTGGCTCTGGCAGCTCACCACTTCATTCTGGATATTGTCTTTTTTCCCTGCTATTTTCTTCCTCTGCTGTAATTACTGCTGGGTACGTGACCCAGCCTGGTGGCTTTGGTGCGTGGAGTGCAGCAGGCAGGCATTCTGGGGGCTGCTGCTGCTTGATGAGAAAGCAAAGCTGAGTTATACACAGCAATGGAAGGACCAACAAATGCTGCAAACCCTGCATTCTGCTGCATTTTTTTTCCAAAGCACAAACTCAGGGATTTACTGCATTTCTTTCCTTCAGGCAAACCACTTATGTGGCCGTTCCCCCATCTGGGCTTCCTTCTGCAGCTTGAAAAAGTGCAGCCAAAATAGCAGTTTTTAGTCCACTGTAAATGTTGTATTGCAGTAGCAGTGGAGTCCTGCCAATCCACAGCCTGCTTCCAGTCTGTGCAGCACAACAGCCAGGGGAGGAGAGTCTGCCTTCCCAGGGCAGATCCTCTCCAAACGGCCGGGCTGTGTTGCAGGAGCGTGCGTCCTGCCTCCGACCTGATCAGACAATAACCAGATCAATCCAAATGTCATCCTTCTGGTGAGACTGCTCGCAAACTTGCCTTTTCATTTCATCTGTAGCAACGAAGCCAAGCCTTCACTTAGGTATTTGTGTTAGTATTTTTACAAGTGGTAGAAGAGCAGCCTCAGGCGAGTCTTTCCTGTCTGCACGTCTCAGGACATTATAGTCTGAAAGGATGCTGTCATGGCTGATAGCAGTTTTAGAAGATGCTTACAAAAACCAGTGAGCTTTCAGGCCTGTTTACACAACCTGTGCTATTGTGAATCTTTCTCCCAGTGGTAAGAGCTCCAGAAGCTGTTTTACCAGGGAGGGTGGCAGGGAATTGGCAGAAATTAATATTTAATCCTGAGTGTGATAGCAGGTAGGGGGGTGACAAAGCCTACAAAAGGTGGGATGAGGAAATCTTGCTTCACTTTCAGTACCTTTACCCCCCAATTCTCTGCTTCATACTGTCAGCCTTGTATTTCAACTGATCCCCTTTTGTACTCCCACCTACCCGAGCCATGTCCTCAAATCACCTCGCAGGCTGCTGTTGTGATCCTCTCCAAAGTCTCTTTGCGTGCTGGTAACACAAGGAGCTGTTCAAAGCTTTTCAGGGAAAAAGCCTCCTGTTATAGTTTTGGAACATGCTCATACTGAGCACCTTGTGCAGCAAGAAGTAATTATATTCTGGGAGTAAATAGGCAGCAAAATGGTTTCTGAGGGAAGATTATAAACCACGACTAAGATCTGACTTGTGCTGAGCTTTGTTTGAATAGCAACATGTTGCTGTCTACAGAACACCTATCTTGAGGTAAATTCATGTTCTTTGGCACCGGCATCTGAGAGGTTATCCCATGTTCATCGTATCCAGGCAAGCACAGCAACAATTTTATTCTGAGTTGGTCTGTAAGCAGCTTTGGGATTATATTGCAAAAAGCTCTGCAATGCCTGGATTTTGTGTTTGCATTAAACCCCAACAATTCCAGGAAGTGTCTGAGTTCTTGTGCTGCTGACCACTCGTCTCTCTTCTCACTGCACACGATGCAGAAGAGAGCAAGGCTGTGCTTATGGCCCAAGTCATATGAATAAGTAGAGGAACATCTTCCTCACTCAGTTTTAAAATTATTCTGCAGCTTGAGCACCCTTTTCTGGCACTTAAAACACTGCTGGCTTAAGGAAGATCAGAAAACTCTACCCCATCTTCCAGGCTCACGGTCCCTGCTTTGCTGTGCTGGATTAGAAGGCTATACAGAAAATGGGATTAAATTCACAACACAGGGCATAAGAGGGCAGCTGAGGTCGTGTTTCCAGGAGCTGGGGCTGGATTCCGCTCCGGAGCGCGCTGTAGCACGGGTGAATTGGGATCCACTCACTCAGCCTGCTGAGCTCTTACTCACTTGTGACATGTCTCTGGTTTACAAGGCACAGCTGCAGGTGGAGGATTTGTACACGAAGGTGAGGAAAGGATTCATGGTTTTGCCTTTGACATTCACTTTGGGTTTGTTGGGGGCCTCGTTTTACCAGAACTTTAGATGGAATTCAGTATTTCCTGGAAAGATTTGTGGATAGAAAGCTTGGAAGGTAGTTTCTGCCTGTCAAAGCAGAGCACCAGCAGAGATCCCAGGGCACTTACACATGAGCAGCTGTGTCTGTGTGGGTTAGATCTTTGCAGTCAGGCTGTGACAGGGACAGTGATTAACAGCCTGGCTAATCAACCTTGCTGCAGCAGTGAACTGATGCATCCCTGCTCCTTCTAGAGCTAGGCCATCGTGGGATAACTTGGATATTGATCCTTCCAGTCTTGAATTAAAACTTTTAAGATCACTTTCCTGCTTCCTGACGCACATGTTGTGACTGAGCTCAGATACCTCCTTTAGTTAGTAGCATCATTCCTGACCACAGGATACTAGATGTGATATTATCTGGTCTTAATTCTTAGTGCCAATTAAGTGGCTGGTATTGCAGAGTGGCTTCAGGCACTCGTATTCTCTGGTCTCCACTCCCCAGTGCAAGCGTCATGCTGCATCAGAGCAACATCAACAGGCAGATTTAGGCTTTAACCAACACAAATTACAATGTCTGAGGTGATTTTTTTTGTCAGTGAGTGCAGTTAAAAGCTAAATGTCACACACGTGCTTTTCTATATTACATGGCAATAGATTACGTGCCTTTTTTTCCTAAACAAAATGCTCAGCAGCAAGAGTGGCTCCTGAAGGTCGCTGAGCTGCACACAACAAGAACTGACAGGTCTCTTTCCAGGATCTTACTGAGCTGCTGCAAGTCTGAGAAGATGAGGGACATCCAGGTTCAGCCATGCTCTCAGGAGTGTGTAGCCCGTTGAGGCCAGAGAGGCCACCGGGGCTTTGTGTGCGCGGTGAGGATGGAGGGAGGCACGGTGGATTAGAGGATTGCCAAATTACAGGGCATGGCTGTGCTAGAACATGTTGCTCTGGCTTTATAGAGCAGGTGTGTGACTGGCACCTTTCCCAAGGAATAGCAGAGAACTTCAGTGAAGAGATCAAGGCCCTGCTGGTGCCCAGAAACACAGTGCCCTTAAATTAACTAAACTGGAGTGAGTTCAGGACAAATATATTCTTGTTGCCCGCTCTAATCTAAAATGCACTACAGGAATCTTCTCTGTAATTTAAAATAAAGCTGAACTTGAACTCTGAACACTATCATTTGAGTATGTTTAGCTTTAAGTATGAAACAGTGTGTAGGCTGACTTGTTAAGTGTACGTGTAGTCGTTTAAAGGATATATAGTGGGTATTTCTGGGCAGCACAGAAAGAACGCTGTGGGATGAGTTGGAGAGGATCCAAAAGAAAGGAACAAGAGAAATCTGGGGAACGTGATCTACGGGAGTAGATGACTTCAGGGGGGTGCAGTAGAGGAGAGTGGGAGAAGACATGAATCTTGAAATCCCTAAGAAGCAGTTGTGAAGAGAATCATTTGGTTCTTATTCATGGGGTGCGGAGAGTTGGGGGGTGGAAGGGGCAGGGAAATCTGTAGCAAAGAAGACTCCAATTGGATGCTTGAGAAAAGCCCTGGGAAAAGCTTGACTGGTGAGACTGTGAAGTCTCAATCAGTGAAGGTCTTGAGAAGGAGGTTGGGGAAACTTTTCTCCAGAACTACAGCGGCTGTTGATTCAGCTTTTGGGGCAGATGGACTAACAAGAAGACTTTGTGACATTCCCTTCCAGTCTTGCCCTTTACAGCCTGGGTCAGAATGCACACTGGGTCACCACCTCTGCTTTCAGGTGTGATTCAAGTCATTGCTTCATTGATATTTTTATTACTGCTCAGCAAATAACTTTGGTTCCATTCCAATATTCTTTACTCTGGAAAAAGTTGGATTCGACACCTTCTGCAGAGTTAGGGGCACAGCTATGGTTTCAAGATTTTCTTCTGCTAACTTTTCATGTATTTAAGAGCCATTTTATCTCTTTGCAAAGGATGAAGATGATTTTACAGGCCACCCTTTCCAGTTGCAGTCACACATTGTGTACATGTTGGAGGTCTGACTGTTGTAGAACTCAGCAGGGTATCTGGATGATCCCACAGATAATTCCAAGTATGTGAGTCATGCAGGGAGGAAGTACCAGGGGAAGTTTGGGCTTCTAGGCTGTTCAGTACACCCATCTTGGAGATCTCCTCTGTGGTGAGTCTCCATTCTGTTCCAAAAATGAACAAAAAACCCTCATTTGTGACTAGTTTAGACATGATAGCACTTTACCTTTTTACTGACATCGTCAGTTCCTGGTGTGTGGGAGACAGAATCCAGATGCCAAATATTATCAGGGAATGTTTTTGGCAGGGAAGCACTGCTCAGTAGTTAAGGGTACACGCAGTCTTCATGGGTTGGCTCACACAGTCTCTGTCTTGTAGCACAGCATTGCTAGGTCTGTGTTTTCTTGCCTTCCTGACCCTGTTCTTTCTGTAACACAGGTCAGCAACTACTAGAAAAGGTATTGTATACCCACCAAGGGATCCAGATTCTGCTGCCATGCCTCTGGGGCCATCTCTGTGGTTTTGAGTATTATTTTTAAGCATTTGGCTGCTGACTTGGTCATCTTACAGCAGGGAGGTAATTGGGGAAGGATTGAAGGAGATGTAAATCAACTGCTGGACCAGGAGAAAATTGAAGCAGGCTCTTGACACCTTTGTCATTAGAACCCACCACAAACTGTTCATGGGGCCTGGGAATATGATTTACAAGATGTTCTCTCCAGCCCAAATTTGCAGGTTGCTTTTCACGGGGTAGATGCAATCCATTAGTCAGAGACTGAATAGACTTGTTCCAGTAGTTCAGTTGCTTCAGAGTGGTTTCTGGAGCAAATTTACATGGCTTTGTATGTTGTTTCCAAGGGTCAAATCCTCTCCTCTCGCTACTGTGGAGGTCAGGAGTAGTTACATCAGCTTGAGTAGCATCAAGAGGGAATCTGCCCCTTCTACAGCCCCCATGCTCTGCTTCTTCCACATCACACAGAGGAAAGCAACAATTTAGCTGAGTATGGCTAAGAATAGCCTCGCTCACTGGTCTCAGAACTATAACTGCCTGAAAAAATCTTTTGCATCGTGGGTCCTTTTTGGGTGAGATGAGTCTGTTTGTGCTGTGATGCAGCCTGCACCCCTCTTCCCCTTTGCTCATTAGCAGTAGATAAACTTGCTAATGAGAGGTGGTCAGCTGGGAGTCCCCTGAGCAGTCCTGCCTCCTGACTTCTGCTGTCACCTTGCCTTTACGGTGCCTTAGAGCTGGTGTCTGCTCTGGAGTCTCTTTGCATATTGTCTAATTTTGGGGTTTGTCATCGTTCTGACTGTGGGAATAGCTGTCATTTTAATCTAAGAAACTGTTCTGCCTAAAATTCCTATTTCTAGGTAATTAATTCTGTGGCTGTGCTGAATATGTTGCTTTTTGTGCCTAGGAAAATATTGAGAGGAGGCTGAATTAGATGCAAGAACACATTAAAAAAAATAAAACCCCCTAAACCACAGCAAATTTCTCCTCTCCCTGAAGTTCTATTTGAAAAGGATGTCTAATTGTGATTATTCTAAGGAACAATGTGGATGCTTAGTTGAGGAAGTAGCATCAATTGTAGTGAGACGGGCTTCACACTATTTCCATTGCCCAGAAGGGAGAGGAAAATAGTAGTGAAGTCAGGAAGCCACCCTCACACAGACCAGCCTCAGCTGTCTCTTGGGTTTGGCTGGTTTCACAGGTCAGCTTTTCACATGTACCAGCACTAGTTAGGGCCAGGAGGACCAAGTGTGTTTCGTACACAGCCGTGCCTGCAGCACTGTCACCAGGAGTGCAGAAGCCTTCTCCTGAAAAGTCCCCCATCAGTTCTCCAGCTGTCATCATTTGGCAACTGAGAAAGGCTACCAGTTTCCTCATTAATTCCAGTCTCTGTTACTGGTCCCAGAACCTATTGCTGGGGAGAGTAACATCCTGATGATGTGCTTCTCTGACTCCTAAAAGTCCAGAAAAAGTAAAGTTGTAGATTTAGTGCTGGAGCCATTGCAACTGTGATAATCCATGTATCTGAGTGCCAGATGTTCCTGGGTTTCAGTTGTCAATACCCAAGCCCACTCCGAAGTGACAATTGCCACCTTTGGTGATCCCAATCACTGCAGAATGTCATGAGGTACAAGAGAAATCTTCATGAACTGTGCCTACAGTATTACTTTCACCTCAGCCAAAACCTGGGAAGGCTAACATCAAAGCAGGCTGGTTTCTTGGCTTGGACTGGGAGTGCTAATTATAATGGGAGGACTAATTATAATGGGAGGACTAATTATAATGCTTCTCATAATCTGTTAGCAGCTTGTTTAGTTATGAATTCATCTTTTCTTTTTATCCCTCCCATCTAGTTTTAATCTGCTTGCTATTAAAAGAGATATTTGTACGTGGAGAGCATTTTTCTTTTACCTCCGAGAGCTTTCTAACCTTTACCAGACTGGAAATGCCATGCTGGAATGAAACAAGGCAAGCACAGTTCTACCTGCTTCGATTGCTTTGCTGTTGACATTTTTGAGATTCTACAACAAAGATTCTGGGCAGCTTGGTGAAGGAATGAGCTCAAACCTTTGAGGTTACTCTTAGCAATGCAATCTCATACAGCTCAGAAAAACGTGTCCTGGAATCGATGGGAGACGGTGCTGTGTACAGAGCAATTATTCCCAAGAACAACAATTTCCAGTTCAAACAAGCTCAGACTGTATTTACAGCAAAGAGATGCTGGAGTCGAGGGGATTGTTTAAGTCCTGATACACTTTGATGACATTTGCTACATTTCCAGCAGGAAAGATAAGCTGACGCCAGGAACATAGCCTAGAAGAGGCAGTTTCCTGCCTTCAGTAGAACTGCACCTGCTGAGTTCAGAAAGGGACTCAGGAGGAGAAAAAAATCCTGGTTTTTTTTGGTGTTTTTTGGGGTGTTTTTTTTCGAGCCTGTCCTTTGCATTTGTGTTGGAAAGGAAAGGAGGCAGACAGAAAAGTAATTAGTCAAGGTGCGAGGAAATGGGATTGTAAAGAGATGTATACCCAGCATGGTGTCTTGATGTCTGTGGCAGCTGCAGGACAGCCTCTGGGAAGGGGCTGCTGCCTAAGGGTGGCATTTAGAGCTCTACAAGGCTGAGGCAGGTGAAGGGGAGGAGGTGGTGTGGGTCCCTATTTCCCTCATCTGGTTTTGTTCTAGTGACTGCAGAACTGGGAGAAAGATGGGAAGAACAGGGGGGTCTACCCAGCTTGCTGCTATAAACAGAAAGCTGATTTGTGAAGATTTGAGAGTTTACTTTGGGCCAGTTTGGGAGCAGAAGGGACGTACCTGAATGGCCAAAGAGCAGCCACTTTGCATTTGCCTGATGTTATCTTCTGGAGGGCTGCAGTGGCCAGCAGTGCTGACTATCTCCAGCAGGAGTAAGGGTCACCCTCCCTGGTCTGTCAATCGTTTTGCTTTTCTAGGCTATTACAAAGGCATCCCCCCCTAAGTCAGGCTGAGCTGCCTGCTGCCCTCCAGCCACAGGCTCTGAAGGCAGCCAACCAGCTGCCAAAGGGATGCGCGTGGAACGTCCGTCGCTGCTGCACCCACGTGGCCTTCTGGACTTCAAATGCATCTCAAATGTTTTCATGAATTTTACAGTACTCTAAACTTCCACAATGCCCAGTGCCTGCTACCTGCCTCACTCGCTGCTTTTAAGCACTAGAATAATCCTCTTCCAAAGCTCCGTTCGAATATATCAGCAACGCTCTCTCAATTCTCTTCCCTCCCTCAACTCTGGGCTTTACAGAAACTGAGAAGCACTAGATCAGTATCTCCAATGCTTGCTTCTGGGGAAGACTCTGGAGCAGTGAAGTGAATGCTAAGGAGAGCTACTTCAGACCAGTGCACCATGCAATGTGTGCCTTGCACTGCTGGCTTTTCCCTCCCCTTGGTCTCTCCAGGTTGCTCTTTACACACTCCATACTTGTCAGATAAAACAAATGCTGTTGGTGCTGAGAGCACTGGTCACTGTCAAAGTGAAGATAAAGATAGATGGCTTTCCAGGCTGGATGGGCATCTTCTGGGGATTTGTTTTAGATGGGTTAATTTTTTCTTTCTTTCATATTGGAGGCAGAAATTTATATCTTTTGACAGTAGTCTCCTGGGGGACTCTTTCCTTTATTGATATTTCAGTGTTGTTCTTTGATGTAATAATCCTGCATTGCATAGTCTGTCACTCAGAAATGATGGAGTTGGGCTTCTGGTGCAGAGGAACACCACCAAAGCTGGAAATAAAAATAATTATTTCAATCTAAAAGCCAGAGACAACAGCAATGCTTTGACTTAAAGGAAGATGCTGCTGCACAGGACCGTTGATGAGGAGTATGATAATAAACCAGCATCTTGGTTTCCCAGAATATAATCTGAACTGACAGGTTTTGTGTTTACACTTCATCCAGGCTATGTCAGCAGCCAACCTGGAATACACAGATACTTCCAAGTAGCCCTTTCATTGCATATTTTTTAATATATACCTCAACCACATTCTGTGCTAGAGCAGTTTTCTCCTTGGGGAAAATAATCTCTGTGTAAATATGTTTTTGTTTTGTTTTCCCTGGAACTTCATTTGAAAACAGAATCAGGTTATAAGACTGCCAGGATTTGGACCTGGAGAATTGGTGTTGCTTTATCCAAAAGATTTTGATAGATGAGACTAAAGCTCATAGGCAAAAACTGGGTGGCAAAGATCAAGAAATCAGCTTGGTTAAGTTGTCGGGGAAAGGAGAAACTGGACACTTAGAGTCACCATCCTAAGTGAATGTGCATCAGGTATAAGAGCTTTGGGAAATCATTTACATTTCACTTTTAAATGGGCAAGTTGCTGGAAAAATTCCTTCACCATTTGCTTTTGTTCAGAGGAACGGTGACTTTTAGACGTTGAAGGACCAAACCATCAGGTGACTGGTAAACCCCAGCGTGTCCCTCAGGGTGTTTGAGGATAAAGGTCATTTTATATGGAAATGTAATACACTGAGCCCTTCCAAAAGCTAGGTGACACAGAGCTTGGGTTTCTTGTTTCTTTTCCCTGTCAGATACAGTGCAGCTGGAGAGCTGTTTGGAAAACTAGAACGTGTTTCTGGAATTGTGAGCCTGGAGTCTGGAGCAAGTTTGGTTTGTTTTTTTTTACCTGCTTTGGAAAAGCTACGGGTTAGGAACTAGTGAATGTAGTTTCAGAAACAAAGGCTTTTCCTGTTCTTAGGGGTGGCATCTAAATAGGAATCAATAAAGGGAATAATACCAGTGGCACTGTAGAATTAAATGTTTCAGATTTTGACTAATAACAGGAAAGGTCAAATTCAACAGTGCCTTTATGTGAAAGGATTATGATGTTTGTTTTATCAGGTCAAACATCTGATCAAGAACTGCCAGCTTGGTGACCGGTGCTGTGCACTAGAACACGAGAATAGAATCATAGAATGATTATGGTTGGAAAGGACCTCTGGGAGCATCAAACCCAACCTTCATCCCAGCACCTCCCAAACCACCAGCCCATCACCTCAAGTGCTGCATCTGCTCCTTTTTAAACCCCTCCAGGGATGGTGACTCCACCACCTCCCTGGGCAGCCTGGTCCAGTGCCCAGCCACTCTCAGAATTTCTCTTTCCTAGAGACCTTGTTCAGTTTGGTCACTACTAATTAGCGATGCTCTTTTATTAGCTAGTTTTGATAGTATATTGCTGCCTCCTTTAATATACTTTTGCCACTTCATGTTACCATTTCCATCTGGCAATGAGTTCAACTTTTAAATAAGTCACCAAAGCTTCCAAAATACTCTTTGGTGCATCCAGTGATCTCCAAGTGGTAATGTGTAATTTTAAATTCACAGTTCAAAATGCACACTTAGCATCTTGGGCTCATTATTTGCTGAAATGCTGATCTTACCAATTCTGCTATTCTTATTTCCTTGTTAAAGCCTGCAGTAAACATCTTAAGTAATGAATTTAACTATTAAAGGCACCCTGCCCAATGTGACCTTGCCAGAATGCTTTCTCCTTTTAAAGGGATGATTAATAACAGCTTGGGATTGAATACTTGGAGTATTCCAAGTGGGATAATGTTTACCTTGTAAGAGTTTTTGTGCTGTAGGATGAGATTGCATCTGACACGTTCAGTTATAGTTCAGACCTGGATGCTGTGAACACTCTGAAATAAGCTTTTCAATTTCTCACACCAATTTGCTAGGAAATTTTAAATTACTAAATGTGAAATCTCTTTTATTTCCCTATGATACTTGAAACTTTGTGATGCATCAATCAACAGGTAAAATATCTCAAGCTTATTTCTTTAAATTTGCTTTGGAGCAACATATCTGCAGCCTCGGATTCCTAAGGAGCAAATACTTCACAGTGGGCAGCTCTGTTCCTGCTCCAGTAGGAACAGTATTGAATGTGTGAGGCTGTAGGGCCTGGCCTTGAGTTTTGAAATGTATTTCATAAGAATATTGCTGTCATGTTCACCTGGAAACGATTTGGGTCTTTCACTTTTGTGTTTATCCCTGGGGAAGTCTGGAGATCCCAGAGAGGAGAGGGCTGATGTGCGTGGAGACCACTGCTGGAGCTGGCCACATCCAGCATCTCTCCTGTAGCTTGCTCGGAGCTGATCTTCCAAATCTGTTCTGAATAACACCAGAGAATCACCCTGACTAACTCAGAGCCTGACTTTGCCTCCTTTGTTTGTGGAGTGTTGTGTGATTTGAGCACGTATGCTGCAGAGAGCCCCCTCCCTGAGTTGTCATGGCAGTGGCAGCTAAATATTATTAATCCTCAATTTCCTCTTCTCCCTTCAGAAATATTTGGTAGCTTGATCTCGAGGATTTTCTTAGAACTCAGATTAAAATGTAAATAGGGACACAGGGATTTCCTAAAGGTAAAGCAGTTTTACCCCTATTTTTAATGAAAAAACCTGAAGCCCCAGCATGCAACCAGAAGATCTGTTGTGTGTTACATGGAGACTGGTCATTCACAATAATGTCAACAAGACAATCTTGCTGCCCCTTGAGACTTACACTTGATAATGCACAAGAGCAATTGGAAGTCTTCTCGTGGCATTCATTTTTAATTACTTCTGTGGTACAAGGTCATAGATAGAAGCCACTTGTCAGCCTGGATAGCTTCACAAAGATAAAAGGCTGGATTTACAGCATCGCGCGGAATTCTGGGGAAAAAACAAAGGTCACATTTTTCAAATGTTAAGTGTTCAAAGTTAGCCTCTTAAATCCATCTTCAGACACTTATATAAACAGCCTGCTTCTCAGCAGAGCCAAGCAGTGGCTCTTTGTGCTGACTTTGCATGTGCCCGACACATCTGCCTTGTTCATGGCATCGGGAGTTTCAAGGTCTGGTGTTGAATAGTTTTGTCTTAAGCAAAGCTGGCTGGGTCATCCAAAGGTCCCAGGTTATTATCAAGAACTTCTAGAGCTGGGCAAAGGCAAACCTAATGAAGTTCAACAAGGATAAGTGTAGAATCCTACGTATGGGGAGGAACACCACCAT
>VWZY01003051.1:108955-121352 GCA_013399075.1 Chloroceryle aenea
TTTCGCTGGAGACTTTCCAGCCCCACCTGTCTCTGTTCCTGTGTGGCCTGCCCTGGGGATCTCCAGAGGTCCCTTCCAACCCCACCATTCTATGAAGACAATTCTTCATCCTTAATTGGTCAAGTTATAATGCAGATTACTCCAGTAGAAGACAGACCAATGTCTGTATTTTATTTTTTTCCTCGCTCCATCTTTGACTGTCCGGACAATAGCGTAAGGAAGTTGATATTTCCATGCCAAGTTGACACGACTGAGTGCAACATTTTAAAGAATTTGTCTTTGACATGAATTGTTTTACTTCCTAGTGACAATTCTTCATAAAAATGATCTTAACTCTTCTTTGCTTTTCCAGCCCAGTAGGTAAAGCTCAGCATATAGCAAAATTTTCCTGTTTCTAGACTGTGACTCAAGACCAAAGAAAACTATATGCTTTTTGGCAACAAAATCTTTAGCAAAGTCTTATCTTCCAAGCTCCAGGTCTTCTGAGGATGTACTTGGATGTAAAGACGTAATAAAACCTTTGGAAATATAAATCAGCTGGAATTTCCTACAGCATGTTTACATTCATTCTTTTGTTTAAGGAAATAACAGGTACAAGAAAGGAGGCACCCTGGGAGCTTCTGACAGCTTGGGCTTCTAACAATGTCCTGTGAGTGCTCTTAGGAAGTTGTTTTAAAGGTGAAGCAAACACCACAGCTAAACCAATATCATTAAACCAGGGAAGGGCGGCGTGAGATTTGGGAGATAACAGCACTTGCATTTAGAAAGCTTCATTTAAGTCCCTGGGAAGTAGCTGCAGAGGGAGAAGTAACAATTTCTGGCAGAATATGGGGGAATTTTTTGTCTGAAAGGTCTTAATTTGAGGACTGGGGATGACCAGAAGCATTGGTCACGTCCACATTGTTTCACGTTGTTGTTGTTGTTTGCTTTCTGGAGGAGGAAAAAGAAGGGATTAAAGCACAGATTTGAGTATGAACTTTTGGTTCAGATGAGCTCCCCTGAGGTAATGGCAGAGCTGTCTGACTTGGTACTTTTTTCCTCTGGATTTTCTATCTTCCAACTTGTGAGATGTGCCTGTAAGGTTTTGAAAAGCTGGAGCAGATGCTCTCCTAAAAATAAACTAAAAGAAAAGCCTGAAATCATATTGACAAACTTCTTTCAAATTCAGGTTTGCCAGGCTGGTCAGCTGCACTAACACTCTTTGATGGTGACTTTACCTCCTATGTTTGCTCAAGGAGGTGTTGTCCACTCTAAATAACTATTGTTCTGATTTCCTGGCTCATTTGCCTGAATTTCCTCGGTTGTTGTTACACTTTTGGGTAAGAATGGGTGGATGTGGAGGCACGGACACTCTCAGCTGTGCACGGGAGCTGAAAGCTCATCTGAGGTTTCCACTGATCTGAGTTGACTCTGATCATGCTCTGCTAGACAGTGTCAGATCCCTTGTCAGTGCTTTAGGAGGCAGTTGTCTGATGAAGGGGCAGCTTTGCTGTTGTTTTCCACCTCAAGGGAGGGAAGTTTGGTCTGGGTTTGATTTTTACTTCGAGGCATAGCAGGAACAGGGTAAGCAGCAGAGTTAAATGGACAGCTCAAACTTCAGCTTGAGTTTGGAATGTCAGTGTTTGTTACCTGTTAGAAACCAGAAACACAGCCACTTTAGTCCACCCCAGAGGAAACTTTGGAGAAATGATGATGGATGGTTTCATCTACTACACCCCCACTCCCCCCACCAGCCCCAACTCCTTTCCATACCATCTACATTCATGAATAAGTCTTGCTGGGGCAGTAAATGACAGGCCAGATATTCCAACCAGTGCATCCTAGTGAGGAGATGGTAAAGAGTGTGCCTGGCTACTGGAAGGGCTTGGTCTGCTCCTTTTACTTGCTGGGTCTGGTTGAACGTTTAGATCGTGATCCCTTAAAGGACTGAACTAGAATTGCCCCCATCGTGTTCAGCATTGTCCAGATGGAATGTAAACAGCATTTCCAGCTGAAAAATGAGAGCAAACAGGTCGGTAAGGATGAGTAATCAGACCTGAGCAAATAAACAACCAATACATGGAGTAGGAGGAGACGCCAGCTTTGTTCCAAGTCAGTAGCTGTGATGGGAATGCAGCCAGTGAATTAATAGTTTGTGTGCAGTACAACAGAGGGGCTTTTCAACTCAAGATCAGGCTTTGGAGCTAGAAAGTACATTTATGTGCTTTCCTATCTGTTTTTCCCATTGCGTCCACTCTCCAAACCTACTTCAACTACTCCCCCTCTTCTCTCCCACTCCGAACGTCGCTCACCAAGCGAGGAAGGGGCTGGGAGCAGCTCTGCCATAGTCTGCCAAGGCAAAGCAGACTAAGCTGCAAGCATGTAGCAAGTGGTAACGTGGGAGTAGGAGCTGCAGAGCCATTCATAATCCCTGTCTCTCGTCCCCATAATTATCTTCGCTACCCAAGAGAGCTGAGAACTCCCTTAAGCCTCCCTGCGAGTCATTTAGATTCTAATTGGGATTTAAAAACTCTTGAAACCTGAGTGGGTGGTTCAGTGCATTATTGCTGATGAATGTTACCCTGGGTGACGTGCCCAGCAGACCCACAGAAGACCTGCACTCAGCTTTCCATTGAAGAACTGTGTCCTTTTGAGTGCAGATTTGCTCTTTGCCTCAGCTAATTAGGAGCTGGCTTCATTCACAACAGCAGTTCCATTTGTGGCATTGGACCAAAATGTTAATTTTGTTATGTTGAATACTTTCCCTCCTTAATGTTTCTTTAAAATGGAGGCGATGGAGCTCGTTTTCTCAACTGGAATATTTTCTGCCTCTTCTCATTCTATGTTCTTTTTTTCTTCTTCAAAGATTCTTTGAACACAGTTTCATTACCTGCTCAGAAATGTCATCATGAGGACCTTAGCCCCCTAAGGCTCAGCTTTGCAGGCCCACATCCTTGGTTGGTTTTTGGTGTTGGCGTGTTTGGTTGTTGGGTTGGGTTTGGTTTGGTTTTCCCCCCTCATGAAGCTCCTACTGACTGGTCATTGTTCCCTTGTCACTAATTCCCTGCCAGACTTCCCTCTTCCTGTTAAACTGGCCCACAACCATAAGCAGAGTGATGTGAGAGGGTCCATCAGCACAGGAAAGAGCTGGAGAATTGCCCTGCTGGGGCAGGAGTGGGATGACCTCACTCTGATGGATTTTACTGTGGCAGCTGCACAGGGACCTCTCTGTATCAAGCAGCTGATAAATGAAGCACATAATTCAGAGCAGGGCTGGCTGAGGCTGCAGCACTGCCCTGGAAGAGCTACGGGAGACCAGGGTTTAGCAATTCAAAGCAGGTGAAGAGGAAGGTGGAAGGGCTTTTTGCACCTGCACAACATAGTCTGGGGTTGGTTTCCCCACCCCATGCACCCCTTTTCGTTTGAATATCATCCTGAATCTCCTCAAGTGCCCCTTCCCCCAGCTGCACTGCACTTTCCTGTGGGCACTGCAAACAACCACAGCAAGCTCTGCTCAGCGAGGCAGAGGGAATGATGTTGTTAGCTCTGAATTAATTTGCTCTGTGAGTGTAAATCAGGCTCCCACTGTTATTTTGGTGAATTATTTTAAATGTTAATGCCACAGAGATGGATACGGGGATGTGGTACTGAAAAAAACCACACTTGAAAGAGAGATACTACAAATACACAAAAGTTGTTCCCTTTGTCATTATATTAATGTGCTTTTAATGAACTGTGGATGCTGTTGGCTTTCCAGGCTGTCTGTAATCACCGTGGGTTCCTGTCCCAGCCTTACCCCTAAAAGCTGTAGGTCGAGTGAAAACAGATAACCCACATTTGTGGGGAACTGCTTCTAGCCCATTTGCCTTCAGTCCTGGGTCATTGTTCAGCCTTCTGACTCGGCCACCTAGATGGAGCTCCTGGGGTTTATTCCAGCTGAGACATAAACTGGGGTGACTTTGAGAGATGCCTGTTAAGAGCTGTTAAGGGCCCATCTGGAGCCCCTAGAAATTTATTTTGTGTTCCTCTGAGAGGGTGGAAGTTTTAAAGCAATTTTATTTATTTTGGTGGTGGTAGTTGGGTTTTTTTTGACAATAATAGTGGGTTTTGTTTTGGTTCTTTTGGCCAACAGCAACCTGTGTTCACTAATTCTGGGCACTTGGAATGTAAGTAGGTCCATCCTTTAAGAGCTCTGTGACCTTCAGTAGATCATCCAATCCCAACTTCTTCTGGTTTCCCAGTGGCCAGATGAACAACACAAGACTTCTCTGGTTTTTCCCTCCCCACCACCTTCTGTTGGTTATTGAGATCAAGGCTGGCTCGGTGCAGCCCAGCTGGTTTGTTCTCCAGTGTCAGATCAGCTTGAGTGGGGTTGCCAAGAATAAACATCCCACCATGCAGGCACCTGCCTCTGTGTGTTTCAAATGACCCAAACTTAGCAGTGAGCAGGGTCAGGGCTGTCTGCTCGGGGACTTCAGTGGAGACCACCCATGCAAGTTGCTCTTTTCAATGCAGAGAGGTTGTGGAGTCTCCTCTGGAGCCTTTCAAGCCCTGTCTGGGTGCATTGCTGAGGGATCTGCCCTAGTTCTGTCCTGCTCTGGCAGGGGGGTTGGACTCCATGATCTTCAGAGGTCCCTTCAACCCCTACCAGTCTGTGATTCTGTGCTGTATTGCTCAAATTACCTATTTGCTTTTGTACTTTAATGACATAAATCCCAAGCTTGCACTGGGACTAACAATGGTATAAAGCAGAGGTTTATATCCATAGTGGCAGAGAAGGTTGTAGTACTAAAAGTTGGTGACAACCTCTCCATCTTCCGGCGTGTGGGATTCACTGACATATTCATTGAACTGTAGCAGGATTGCCACATAAAATCCAGAGCAATCTGCTTGAGCTAATTGGATGCTCAGCATCCTCTTTTGAGAGAACACTGTTCTTTGGCGTTCCTGATTGCAGGGACAGGTCAGATCAGTGGTTTCAGAGTGGCATGCAGAAGCCAGCTGTGACCCTACCAGTCTGAAATGGAGATGAGCATTGTGTCAGTGACTCCTTAGCTTACTGGTTCCTGTCCAGCTGGTACTGTGCTGTTGAGGAAGCTGAGGGACTATTCCATCAATCTCTGCTAACTTGTCTTTAAAGATTTTTGTACAGTGCTTGCTTCTTTTCTACTTGACCTAGTTTATGCTGTGCAAGTTGAGTCACTACCTCCATTAAAAGCCTTCATTCTCCTGCTTCCTTGCTGGATTTCTAGTGCATTGGGTCACCATTCCAGGCCACAGTTTCATTTCTTTATCTGTAATCATGTCTCCCTTGTCAGCTGCTTCAGAGAAAATTCTTATTTTCCATTAGTTTTATTCTTCCCTGGAACATTATTTAGCTTGGAAAAACATAGAATAGCTTCTTGGGCCGTTCTTCCTCACGGATTGAGGACATCTGTATGATCATGAACTATGGGTTTTTTGGTGAAATATGTCCATGAGGACTTTTCTGCCAGAAAAACTAATCCAAAATGCAGTAGCAGGTTTTGAGACTGCAGAAAATTGATGAGCTTGGTAAGATCAGAGGAGAAAACCAGATCTCTAGTAAAAGCAAACACAGCTTTCAAGGCACTTTAGCAGAGGTACAGAGCATTTTAAGTAATGCAGATAAATATCTCCCTGGAGCTTTTGCATTTGCATCGAAGCACAGATCGGAGAACAAATAGGAAAACACAAAGGGAAGGAAACAAAAGCTTTAAAGATGTCAATGAACATTTGTAAAGCTGAAAATTACGTTTAGCAGTGAAACCAGCAGAAGATGCATAAGGCAAGAGCAATGAAACCCTGAATGAAAGAAGGGGCAAGAATGACATTAGAGAGCTGCAAAGAAAGTTGAGAATTAAGTGACTAACTGCCTTCTTATAAATGATTTATTTTTATTTGCTCTTGGAAAACATTTCTAGCTTGTTCTTGTCACTGTACTAATAGGCTGAAAGCTGTTCATTACTCTCAGACAAATGTTTTTCACACAGTGTGCAAGCAAACAAGTGACATTTAATGCTAATTTATTTAAATGCTAAGTGATATCAATAACTTTAACTACGTACATATCACTTTAAGCAGAATTACATATGATGCATAATGTAAGTGGCATTCCAGCTGCTTTTGAGGTTCATATTAATGGGCTAGGTCTTAGCTCCAGAAGTGCTTTGTATGCAATCTGTGCTACTGGAATGTACTGGTAGAGAACTTCTGTGTAATAATAGAAGTGTCAGAGCAAAGCTTTTGAGAATGCTTGATTTTCTTTATTATTTTTTTGCTGAAATGTGTCTGGAAGTTGAATGGATGGGTGGCTACACAGTTCCCCAGAAATCCTGCTTTAATCCTAAGCTCATATGCACCTCCACGTCCTCAGTGGAGGACTGGGTGTAGACAATGGACGTGGCTTTGCTATTTTGTGCGTTGTTATTGAATTCAGAGCGTAAACCATCAAATATTTAGTTCAAAAATAGCTCAGACTGCTGTCATTTTGATGTCAAATTACTTCACTGAGCTGAGAGCTGCTACACTGAATTCCCACCTCACCATCTTCTTAGAGGTAATTAAGTGATGTGGCCTTAACAACCATCACATGTAATGAACAGCAGTGACGAGGACGATCTTGCTGTAACCTCTGACAGCACTTTTATTATTAATGCTTTCAAGTAATGATAAGCTACTGAAATCATTCAAGTAATAATAAGCTACTGAAGCTATAGGCACCTTTTCTTGGCCCTTTGACACAATTAGGTTCATAAGATGAACTTGCATCACGGAGTGAAATGAGGGCTCAAGAAGAGGGTTATAGATCTCCGGGTCTGGCTGCTGCTCTTGCCTATCCAAGCTGTACAAGATCCAGATCAAAGTGGTTTTTCACCTATTCTGCAAAAAAAAAAGAGACATCCTATGTAGCTTGGACAACCAAGACTGTGGTTTCACTGCATTCAGTTCTGCTGTAGCCATGTCAAGTCCACTCCAGTAGACATCAGCTGGTGTTCTCCACGTCACGGTTGTGTTGGGTACTGACTTCGTGCGTAGAAGTCTCTGTGAAGCCCACCCCTTTGTCATGGAAACTGTTGTCTTAGCAGTGGCTAATCCGGATGAATATGTCAGCAAATGTTTTCTTCAATCAGTTACATTTTTCACAGCTTTTAAGAACAGAAAGCTTATGCTCAGCAGCCTAGGCAGCTATGGGATGAGCTGAATGATTGGTCAACACGCCACTGAAGGCTCTTTGCTAATACCTTGAGGAGACCTTAGGAGAAGTTTCCTTCCTGTGAAACAGATGAAGTGCCATTTTCTTCTGTGTAAGGAGTATAAATGCCATCTTTTTATTTCTCTTAGGCTTATGTTTCTATCTTGAGACTTCAGTGCTTGGTTTAGGCACCAACTGCTAACTCTCCACCATCCGTAGCATATTCAGGGCTGAGCTGAGCAGAGTGGCCCTCCTGTGGTAGTAGTGGATACTTCTGTAGCTAACACCCTTTTAGGCAATAAAATATGTGGATGAAGAGGAATTTGGATGTTTTTCCCAAAGGCTGAGGAGAGTTTCCTTGGTTTCCTTTGGTAAATCGTAGTCATCAAGGTCTGAATTGGCAGGTTTGAGCTTGTTACCAAGTCAAGTCCCTGTCAATGAAATCTCATTTCCATCTTTGCCCTGCACCTTTTTTCAGAGCCTGGTTTCTTATCTGATCTTTTCTTTGCATCATGCAGCAGTTGGTAATTTTTTGATTATGTTTTTTTGGGTTTTTTTAATCATACTTTCCGGTCTAGAAAAAGACAGAATCATTCATGGCAACAAAACATGAAGGGAGAACAATTCTCTGAAGAATGGACATACACCAGACTGGAATTGTGCCCTGGAATTGCCCACATAGCTTCCTTGTCTTTTTTTTTCCTTTATGCGGTGCCATAGTGTTCCTCACCCCAGCCAAGGGTCTTGTGGTCTATACTGATCTGTTCTTTCTGTTGTTGCAGTGATCACTGATGGGACACTGGACAAGACAGCTCTAACAGATGATGTGGGAAGTGAGGAAGACCTGTATGAGGACTTCCGGAGCTCCAACCACCGCTACGGCCACCCTGGGGGAGGTGGAGAGCAGCTTGCCATCAATGAGGTATTGCACTGGTTTCTCTCTTGCTTTCTAACAGCCAGGATAAGGAAGGATTCTGGTTCTTGTTGGGAACCACAGAGAGGTCAACAACCAAACCACCAATGGCCAAGTGGATGGGGCTTCAGATGTCATTTACTGTGGGTGCCACTTGCAGCAGGGTGATGACAGGGTCTGGGTTTTCCATCAGGGTGCTGTCATCAAACAGAATATCCTCTGGATTTTGGGGTTTTTTTTAAAGGAAAAAATATTTTACTGTTTTATAGGAAATCTTTACAACTCTTTAAAATCAGGGAAAAAATGGATTTGCCAGCAGGTCTGTGTATCTGTCATACACGGTGTGGTTTGCTCTTTCACCATGCATTATTATTCAGCACACTTGTTGTTCTTTCTTTTCTTAAAAGTTCATTTTACCAGAGTTAAATTCCATCATTTAACTTCTAATCAGGAGAGCAAATGGATGTTTCCAAAGCAGGTGTCATTCATACAGTCTTTGAAGTGTATGTGGGGGTTTGTTGGCCACTTGACTGGAAGAATAAAGATTATTTTTGGCTTGCTCCCTGGAAGCTCACCTCTTCAGGGGCCAGCAAAACCATACAAGCAGGCAGCACATTATTTGCTTTGTCAACTGGTTCCTACGGGTAATGAATCCATCACTTAGCTTCACTGAGCCTTAGCAAAGTGCTTTCCTACACAATCACTTTCTGGAACAAAAGAGTACAGTCAAATACCCAATCTCCAAGGTGAAATACTAAATCCACGAGGTGGGGATTTTACATGGACAGGCACCTGAAGGGTTGGAATTGAAATATCTCCAAGAGATGGCAATCAGACAGGCTTATCTTCATCTTCCCTGCTGGACCAAAAGCTGGGTATTGATTAGTCCTGGGTATTTTCCACTCCAGGAGTGATGGAGGGGGAGGATATCAATGTCCAATCATTTAGTCACACTTTGTGAGTAGTCTTGTCTTTGTTTTATGGTAGCCCAAATTGCATTTTATTGGTCGTGGCTAGGGAACTATGGTAACCACATTATTCTTAGCCTTCTTGGAAGAAGCAGCTTCCAAATAAACAGGGAAGGCTGAAATACATTTTTTAAGGTATTCAGCAGACCAAGTGTTGCGTTAAAAACCAAAAAACACCCAACCACTGAGTTTTAGCTCAGTTTAGATCAAGAGAAAATGGTTATGAAATACAAAAGAAACCTTTCATAAAACTAGAATAATTTATTGGCAAGAAGACCAGAGGGATAAAAGAAAGCTGGGAAGGTTGTATAGAGCCCACCTAAGAAGATCAGCATGAGAATGTGTAAGAGCCAAGAAAAATCAATCAAAAAGTAATAATAGGGGTTTGGGAAGTAATTTTCTTGGGGCATCTGTCTGACATTCTTTCAAAGGCATTGTTGATACTCGTGACAAGGCATTTTTGTGTTTAAACTGAACCTGGTGGAGTTTGCTTTGTGTCTGTTCCAGATAAAGACCCTATCCTTGCATCCTTTTGCTTCCACGGTACAATTAGGTGAAGAGTGGCAAGAGAAAAGTCTATACTGCAAATACATCCTTGTTCTGTCCTTCTAGGGCAGGGATATTGCATCTAGGACAAACACAGCCTTAAGCTTCATGAAATGTGGATATGTAGGCTGAAGTTTGAGGAGATGAGGGATTAAGCATTGAAAAACTCCTGCCTACCCAGCTTTTGAGTGATGGTGGGGATACTGAGGAAAACTACAGTGCTTCTCCAGTACTTGGCATGGGTGGGGAGTTTGCTTGGAATTATCTGATGTGTACAAAGGGCTGGTTCTGTCCTGCTGTGCAAAGGGTCCCTCTGGCTCTGTACCTTGGAAGCAAGGCTACTGCAGCTCAGCACGTGGAGAATTTGGCCCCTTGCAGCCCTAGATGAATGGTACCATCCCAATCTTCTGAAAAGCAAAGAGCTAAACGTTTGGAAAATAACAGCAAGACCCTGATCTTTCCTTCTCTCTTGTGGCTCTGTGTTTGCTAGGCTTGGAATTTGGTATGTGGAGTCTTGTTCCCGAGGAAATGCCTCAGCAGGGCAGGATTTGGCCTCAGACACACAACACCATTGCCTTACGTTTTCGAGTGACAATGCCATAGCATGTCACAGATGTTGGGGCTAACCAGTGCTTCTTGACAAGATGCAATTAAGCTAATTGGTTCCAATGTATCTGTTTCTGATTTAACAATGTAATTCTTAGAGAAAACTGTTGAGGAAGTGGCACATGAATACATCTGCCACCTACCAAAGGTGACGGATGTGTAGTGTTTGTCTTACTGAGCAGTGTGCAGCTTGGGGCTGGTGAGTCTCCAAAGTGTTGTTCTTGTGTTAAACTCTTTGATCGCTCACTGGGGAGTTGTAGGCTCACCCAGCACTCCTATTCCAAGCCAGTTTTGAACAAGACAGTCATGTAAATGTCTTTAAACAACAACAACAAAATGTTTTTGAACAGCAACAACAAAAAATAGAATAAAAAAACCACCCTGAAATAACAACAACTAAAAAGACCCCAAAACAACAATAAAACCACAAAGAAAACACCCCCCCCAAACTCATAAAATGTTCATGCATTTGAAATCAGAACAATTTATTATAATTTTGTTGAACATGAATAATAACCTTCATGGCAGTTGTCACATTATCTACATTCCAATTAAAACGAATCTCTTGTGGACTCTGTGAGGACAGATTTCAAAAGACAGAGAAAATTTCCCAAGCGCCACAAAATTTTATTATCATTCTCCTTTTTTTCTTCTGTTAACAGCACACAGGATAAGTTGGAAAAGCTGTGGTCACAGCAGACTTCCAGACTGAAACCAGGATTAGAGTTATTGATCATAGGGAAGCAATATTCAACAGTCCTGTGTAAGCTGGGGCAGGAGATGTATTACCCCTTTATATCTTACTGGGTGTCTGTTGCTCTCCCAGTTGATACTAAAGCTGATAGAAACCAGTTAACAAATACCCCCCTCCCCCCCATTTCTCTTTTTTTTCTAGAGGGTTTAATTCCTGCTTTTGTGTCTTGTGTTTTTCTGCAACCAAGGTTGACAAGCGTGGTCCAAAAGCAGCAATTATGATTTATTTGCTGAGCATTGGATGAAGCTCAGTGCTGTCAAGGCCAAGAAATAATGTTCCCCGGAGGACATAAATCTTTTCTGCATCTGAATTTTTGGTCCCAAGTGCTTGTGTAACTTTGTACAGGGCTCAGATGTGAATGTTCAGAGTATAAAGATGGAATTGTAACTTCTTTTACTGCCCGATGGATTTAGTTCTTACAGTTCTCGGGTCTGCAACCTTCTGAGGTGGTTTCAGAGGGCTTTTTGCAATAGATTTGAAGTAAATCAGGATATTCACATGCTCTGTAGCAATTATGTCTCATCGAACATCAGGATCAGGAGCTAAGTGGTCCCAGAGGTCACCAGAGCTGTATTTCTGCTTTCTACCATGGGCAGCTGTGGCTGCTCTGAGCACTTTCTCATGCCCTCATCAGCATCAGGACTTGGTCATCCCCTGTGCAAGGGATCCTCCTCCAGCAGGCTGAGGGTGGAGAGGGTGGTGGAAGTCAGTGTGGCTCACTCAGCCCTGGGGATGATCCTCATCTGAGGAAAGACTGTCTTGCAAATGGGTGTTGGGGTTTTCTGAAAGGTGGGAGAAATGGGATAACGAGAAAACCTCAGGCTTAGTTCTTGGGGTAAGAATAGCACAAGGGGGGGGCTGTCACAGTTCAAACTCCTAAACAGAAAGAGCTGTCAGAGTTCATGGAAGGGGCCCTGCATCTGCATGAGGGAAAGACTGGGGTATGGAGCTGGGCTCTGCATGGACCTAACTCCTCCTTCCAGGAGCCAAACTGAAGAAGCAGAACAGGAGAGGTAGCCCCTGTGTTTCAGTTCTTTGTGGTCCCCCAACGTGTTTAAAGAGGGGAAGATACTGCCCAAACTTCCATCTGTGGCTTGAGAACATTCCTAAGTATGTCACTCAAAGGAAATAACTAGAGATGGGATGGCTTTGGAGTTCTTAGATCAGCCCTGACAGCTGTGAGGATGTAAAGGCTCTAACAGCTTCTGTTAACGCCTGTTAATGAGAGCTTGTGAGTATTAGGGATCTGCTGTTTGCTGGCAGTAAATGTGTTCCCAGTTAGTGGGGTGCAGAGAGAGGCTTGGCTCCACAAATAGCGTTCCCCTCGGAGGAAAAAATGATCCAACAATGTTGTAACTCCTGAAGTTACTTGTGCTGAATCATAGAAAGATAGAAATGTCTGGGTTGGAAGGGACCTC